>JAQGAD010000663.1:0-31428 GCA_034696625.1 Isotomurus palustris
CTCTCAGACCATCCGTCTGTCTGTACTCACCTCGTTTCGGCACAGGATAGGCGTCCAAGCTTATAATGTTTCTTCGGAAACTTCAACTCGAATTTCAATAATCAACAAGGAAAAAATCGGTTTTATGAAGTGAAGAAAAATAGATATTGTGAGGTAAACTCTTTCATCCTACAGCATTATGCTTTGCTATAATGGAGTAAAGTCTTCGTGTCAGATTACATTGCCACAAGCAAGCGGACAAGATGAGGAAGCAGAGGTTAAATCAAACAAATGGCAGAAGACTAAATCTGACTCAAAAGTGGATGAGCATAAAATATATCTCGCGAAGAACTTTGTGTTCGCTACATGTCACAGTTCTTTAGTGATACATCAGTGCAAGATGAAAGTTCCAGGGGATCCTCTAACACTTTTAGATTTTGACTGCTTGACTTCATTTAAAAAGGTGAGAAATAACTTCAGAATTAAATTCACAGGAGTATAATAATGAGTTCTCTGAAAGTTTTCTAATATTCTAAACTCTATAATGACTATAAAGCCAAAGGAAGTTGTGCTGAATCACTCCAGCAGCACAATTACCTGTTTGGGGTATGATGAGAACAGTTATACGATTTGCACCTGCTGTGATGAAATCATTCATCTTGTTCGATGGGATTCACTTCTATGTAAGATCAAACTTCTTTGGAACATGAATGAAAGCGATTGTAGTATGAAATCATAGACGTGAACTTATCTTCAACCTTTTTAACTTTTCCATTCAAAGCTAATTGGGAGCATTTTCCAATAAGTGAAGGAGAAGGAAGAATTTTGAGTTGTTGTATTTCGGTGAAGGACAATACAGCATTTATTTCACTGTTTAAACGAGATAATGTTCTAGTATACTCTGTTAAAGCGTTGCACAAATTGGTAAATGCTTAATAAATTCTCATCTAAGGATACTCGGAATCGCTGATTTTGTATAATAGTGCGTGCTTTAGGTCCAGCCAGGTCCTCTACTTCTGGACAATATTGAGTGCACTTCAGTTCTAGAGAAAGTTAAGGATCCAACCTCCTTTTCTAAATCATTTGTAGAACAAAATATGTTGAGGATTATTAGTGTGTCATCGGGAAATGCAGCGTCAGTAATGGTAATAAAATATATATATAATATTGTGTATTAAAGTAATACACAATAATGATATCTACAAAAATGATTTTGATATAGCTCTGGGAACTTCCTCTGGATAGTGAAGAAACCCAATTAAAGCTTGTACATCATCAAACTGTTGGCCAGACTAAATCAAGTGCATCGTGTGACGCTCAATGCAAAGATGGGAAGTGGTTAGTTATCGTAATGAATCCTGAAGGATATGGAGAGATCTTTCTAATTCAGCCACTTGGGTTTGTTCTAATCAACAGAATCAAATTGGAAGGTATGTCGGAGCTGAAGTACCATGGATTAGTTTCAGGGATTGCACTTGTACTGATGTTTTAAAATAAAAGTAAAATTTATTTTCATTTACACAGGAGCAAATGAGCTAGGAGTATATACTGACGGATCACTAGGACAAGTAGAATTCCGAGTTTTAGGAGCTAGATTTTTCTTTCCTAAAATCGAAGAAGTTGCAGATGAGTCGAACCCAAAAGAAGAAGGCTCTAATGATATGAGTGCAGGTGATGCGAGTGATGCCAATTGCATCTCTGACCTCGACAACTCGTTTGGAGAACCGTCACAACTCCGCAGAAATAAGATGCTGATGTGTCCAAAATTATTCGTTGCGGTTGCAACCAGCAGAAACATCTCCTTTGTCGATGTAAAGAACGGAGAGCTAGAGTTAACAGTGAAATATGAAGGTAATTTGTAAAATCAATGTGAATTAAGAAGTTTTAAGTGTTAAATACTTAGTCTTATCCTCAGATTTGTTGCAAGAGCAAGGAATCTTCGTGCAGAACATAAATATGGTTGCTGTCGATAATAATATGGTTGTAGCCCTTCAGCCTTGTTTGACAAGACTGGTATTTCATCGTTCCTTTGAAGTTAAAGTTGATGAAATGTCAACTGCTCAACTATCCGTGGTCTCACTCGTGCCACAGTGCGTGAATACGTCTTTTTCGTAATTATTATATATAATAATTATATAGTAATATTTCTTTTAAAGCCCCTTCAAAACCAATTTCGTAGAGAAATACTGAACCCAAAGTCAGTACTGCGTAAGAAAATAAAAAGTCCCCCGAGAGAAAATACCGGAGGTAGTAAAGGTTCTCGGGGGTCCCGTCGTCTAAGTGGACCTCGATCGAAATATCTTCCGGTGAAGCCACCTTGGGCAAGATCTCGTAGTCGTCCTACAGTTGGTCGGAAACCGATTTCCAGTCCATTGGTATCTGCAAGAACGCCAAAGTCATTGCAATCCAATTTCTCGTTACCTGAAGATCCTCTACCTTCTTCGAGGCCAATAAAACTACCCTGCAATGGATCTTATAAGGATTTCAATCTGAATTTCTCCGAAGACAACAAAACTCACTTGAACACTGCGTTAAGCGAAGGAATGTCTTACATGAGACTTTCGTTCCATCACAGTGGGAAGATTCTTGCCGTCGGTGGAAGTGCCAGTCCACTCATTATAATGAAAACTCAACCTTTTGACACAATACGAAGACTCAAAGATGTTTCTAAAATTACCTCACTAGGGTTTTCTTTTAACTCAGAGTATTTGGTATGAACCTTCGTCAAAAATTCATCCTTTTAAGTATTCTGCTGACCGAATTCTGAATTACTTATCGCAGGTTATGGCAGCAAATGATAGAAGAACAACTGTTATCAATTGGAGAACGTCCAAAGAATTACTGACCTTCGATTTCAATTCTAAATTCAATGAGCACGTTCATGCCCAATTTTATTTCATGGACAAGTTTATTCTCCAGCCTGAAGACAATAAGCTCGTGCTTTATTCGTACGCTCGCAGAGAGAATGGATATATTAAACTACAAGCTGGAAGTTTTTCTCTTCCGTGCCAATCGATCACAGCTGCCGCTGCAGCAAATCAGTTTTACTCAAGTAAGGTTTTGACACGTAAAATGCATGTAATGTTCCAGCAGCTCAATTCACAGATCCATTTATCATTAACAGATCAAGTAATATGTGGTTTATCGAATAAGAACATAGTCGTCTTTGACACGAATGCAGAAAAGGTGGCACTAACGATTGCTCAAACTCACGGCAAAACTATTTCCTGTGTAAGATTAAACGAGGCTCCGAAAGGGGCAGCTCCAACTGAATTATGTGATGTCTTTTTGACATCTTCGATAAGCAGTTTTGATCCGATTAAACTATGGGATCTAAGATCAGGAAGGTACTAATGCCGAAGTGAGCTATAATAACTGCAAAGTTCATACTAATACAGTAAAAAATTTTAAATAGGTGCATTGTTAGAATATCGGACACAAATCCGACTTATCTTGTAACATCCTCTCGCCCTACAATAAGCCCCTGCGGACGTTATATTGCCAGTGGATTCGAAGAGAACACGGTAAAAATTAAGTTTTACTACTAAAACGATCAGAAAAATTTAATGGCGAACTCATTTAAAACTGTCTTATCTCTTTGGAACCCAGCTCATACTATATGATATTCGAAACATCAGTTCTCGCTTGATGAGTTTCAAAGGACTAAAATCCTCAGTTATGGACTGCGCATTTGACATAAACTTCCCCATGATTTGGTGTGGATGCCGTAATGGAACTTTTTGGAATTTTTATACGAAGTAAACTTCTCAAGTTTCAACTTCCGGTTAATGCTAACTTAGCGTTGTTGGGTTTTACCAAATTAAGACTAGAAAAACGCGACATTTATTAAATAACTTTGTTGATCTCTAATTGCCTACAATAAGTGAAATAAAACTACACAAAACCTTTTAGCTTAGTTGTAATCCATTTCCGTTGTGACTCTGTCACTAAACTCATGAAACTTGCGTTGAGCAGGCTTATGTGACCAGTCCTTTCTGCCCTCCTGCCAACCTCGTTCAGGGGCCTTGTCGTACTTGAATCCTCCTTCCACCTTCCCCCACAATGCTTCTATACGCTCCTTCTCCTCCCGATAAAAGCCTCCTTCACACTTCTTCCCTGTTATCGGGTCTGTGATGTCTCCTAAAGGATAAACAACCTTCAGGATCTCATGCGTGATGTCTCTTGTCAACCTCTTCGGCAATTCTTCAATAAGCACGACATCTCCGGATCTGTATTGGTTGTTGGGGTCATGTGCTATGTACGCCACGTTTTTCTGAAAATACTGTAAATATTTCGTATGGTTAGATGATTGATCCCAAATAGCGTATGTTTGAAATCATTGATTATTGAAATAGACAGGACTGAATGCGAAGAATGTTTATTTACCATCGTAAGCCATTCATCGAAGTCCATGTGCTTCACCAAAACTTTCTTGGCCTTTGGTACGTGGCACGGATGAATTTGACCTAAGAGTAGTTTTCGGGCGCCGCTTGTTGACTTCGCCACAGTTTTCATCAGTGCTGTCCCCACACTTGCCATTTTAATGGAAAAATTCGCCAAAAAGTGTAATTAAATTAATCTCTACCAACCGGATTTCTTTCTATTTGTGTTCTTGCCGCTTTCTCGGGTACAACACAGTGCCGCAGTGCCCCACACATTTGCTCACATGTGCTTCTAGTCCGATCTTCACTTCCTGTATAATTTGTTTTTTGTAGATGGTATTATCTAGCCGTACTCTGATGCAATCTACAATGTTTTAATTTGCATATTATGCGCCAGACAGTAATAATTAATAAATACAAAGTATTTTTCAATAAGCATCCATGTATGTGGTATGAAGGAAGTGTTTACAATATTATATTTATGTGATTCTGTCGAATGAGGGATGAAGATAGACGGACGAGGATTTAGACTGGTTTCAAGCACAAGGTTTATTCATCTTCATCAGTATCGTTAAGCAATGCGAATTTGTTACGGGTACTTAAGTTTTGGTTGGATCTGGCATTTTTCATTTGGTGTTCCTCAGCATCATCGGATGATTCATCCCCTGCTTCAACTTCCTCATTTGTGTCACCTTTATTAATTTCATCTTCCAGATTTTCGTTTTCGCTGCTATTTTGATCATCGTCAGAGACGTCATCAATGACAGCATGATGATACACAGGAGCTTCCTCGGTGGCCTTGGCTTGAATACGGTTGATTTCTTTTAATCGCGGATCACGCTCAAATGATTCTAGGACATAATTTTAAAATAGCTAGTTTCATCGTTTCATATTCTACTTTGAAGCGTATCGTAGTTATTGGTTCATTTCATAAGCGAAGAAATGGTTACGGCTTACCTTTGTTTTGAGTAAACCCTGGAGGACGAAGGCTCAGAGAAATTCTTCCCTCTAGTGCAAGTCTAAGAATGTGATTAGCTGCACGATAAGAATCCAATCTCGCAGCTTTCGCAGTAATATATCCTCTTTTTTGCGCCCAACCTATTATAAAAAAATTCTCTAATCATTAGCATTTCTTTTATAATACAACATATAACTGATACAACTAAAGCTGACGGACGTGTTAAATTTGAACATACCATCCGCAATGTCAAACGCAGACCACTCAATTTCGCCTTCAGGATGAGAAATTCCCAATATATTAGGAAGATCCAGTCTTTGTCCTAAGTACTTTATGGTCGAGTAAGGCTCCCTCAACTGTGCGATGGGATAGCTCCCACAAAGTACCTGAGATTAAAAGAACAACGCGACTTATAAAGAATGTTTTTAGGATCAGCATTTATGTTCTAAATTTGTCGATTACCTGGAGAGCTTTCGGAACTTTAGACGGGAAAATCAATCCTGGACAATCACATAAGCGAACGTTTGGAGTCAGAAAAATTGTCTGAAAATGCTTAGTATGACCCGGTGTCCGTGAAACACTAACAACCTATCACAGCACCAACAGAAGTTACTCAAGTGATACAAGGTTAGCTGACTGATTCATGTGCAATAATCTGCTTACCTTCTTGCCCATCAAAGCATTGATGAGAGATGACTTTCCAACATTTGGCTGACCTACACAACCGATTGTCAACATTCCGCCACTGAATTTTTTGAATTCGTAGTATCCCGTATCCGGTTTTGTGGAGTCTAATGATTCTATTTTAACTTCTTCTTCATCTTCCTCCTCGGTTGCATTCATTTCCTCCAAAATTTTTTTCTTCCACTTGGTCAAATCAACTAAGACAGTACGAAAATTATTTCATTTTGTTCAAGAGTTTTATTCCTACTGCACGCAGGTTGTAATTGAACGGACGAATTTAGACTTTTGTTGTCAATTTATCACCTTTGTCTTCCACAATCTTTTCGCAAATTTTATACAATTCAAATGCTCCTTCTGCTGACATTCTTAATCGACCTCGAACTTTCCGACTCTATACACAACACATGAAAATGATAGAGTTCAGTTTTAGCCACGGAATTTAGTCATTCTGGAAACCGTGTGACAAACCAAGATTACTTTTTTCTCTTGAACAAACCTTATTAACTCCTTTGGATGAAACATTCCCATGCAAGTTGTAACTTGGAAAAGAAGTGAAACAGAGAACTTCTATTCCAGGATATTTCTCCATGAAATAGTCCTTCCAAGCTAGTACCAATGACGATGAGCACATGTCTATTTTGTTGAGGACTAATATGACTTGCTTTCCCATCTCTGTACTTAAGTAGTCATACAGCTTAGGAGGAAACAGTAGAGGCTAAAAAGAAATGCAAGAATTATTACCGGAATAACAGCGTCAACCAATTAACCCAATAATTCACATCACACCATACCGGAAAGCGAATATCCACAACGCACAACAAAATATCAGACATTTCCATAACCCTCCACAACTGTCTCCAAGTTTCCAAATTAAGTTCGAAATAGCTAAGCTCACTGCGATCAAATGTTGAATCAATTTTCTTCAGGTAACTCTACAACAGGGACAGAAATATTTCATCATTTGCCTTAAATTCAATTCAAAATATAGATGATAAGTAATATTATAGTTCAGTACTTACTTGGAAGTACTTATTTTCGTTCCTTTCCACTTCTTCTCGACTCTGTTCATACCTCCAAGGTGGTCTTACTGGGAAATCTAATTCAGGAGTATAGAAGTCTTCCGTCTTGCATTCCAAATATTCTTCCAGCACTGGAACGATTGTCTTCCGAGCATCTTTTTTTCGACGAAGTATTTCTTCCTTGGACTCTGGACGGAACATTAAGGTGTACCTCCCTGCGTCAACTCTCGTGGGTGCAAGTCGGTTTTCGAAGAACTTATATTCCCCTCCCACCAAAGATGCACTTCCACCCGCTGCAACGCCTCCTCTTCCTGATCCTGGCTTCACTATCGAACTTCCTTCGAACTCTGTTACAACATTTTATTGAACAATAAATACATAATAATAATATATAATAATAGCTCTCCAACCCTACCTTGCTGATTTCTGAAGGACCCTTCATGATCTTCAGAAGAGCTGAGACCCTGCTGTTGTTGCTGCCGTGTCTTCTTTGCCTGCAGTTGTTGCTTTTTCTGCTTGCCACTGAAGGGCTGTTTCCTTCCCCCACTTCCTCCCGGCATCTTCTGTAAGCAACAATGAACGTGTTCCAACAGTCAAGTTTAATTTCTTCATGCTATTAAAGGACATCACAATTTCGCACCATCCTTAGTCTCGTAAGAATCAGAACAAAAGGTAATCAGCAAAAAGCCTCGTTCCGATGACAAACAAGAACCACGTAAAGGCTGAAGCAATGACCAAAAACTCGAACATCTTATTTCACACTTCGATAAAATTATCTAGTAAATTATGTAGTTCTCTGGCTGCGATTAATTTCACACCCGAAAGCCCACTGCCATTCAAAGTAAAACTGGAAATCCTTAAATGCTCAGTTCTAAGTTTAAAAATGTTCCCTTAATTCGATTATCTTGCTCTTTCTAGTTGTTTATTTTTGTACGCTCGAAGGTCTAACAAGTATGAAAAGCTTCATTGAAGTTCGGAAGTATTTAACTGAAATACTGAAACAACACCGATTGCACTTGCCCGAGAACCAGACTAGCCAGATGCCCGTATTTATTAATAGGTATTATTCGTCATTCAAAAAGTAAACTATGATCATTTATATCTTTGCATCGAGCTATATGCAAAATGCACACACTGTACATCCCTTTACAACTGCGCCTATTCCATTTCCATCTACTCATAATAAAATTCCTAGCTGTTCCAACAGACGTACCTGAGAGATGATCAGTGTCAAGTGCCGATTAGTCCAATTCAAATCAATAATGTTATTAAAATCTGTGTTCCCGACATAAAGTAAAATATTACGCTACAATTATAAGCACATCGTAATTTTGATTTTGTTGTTTACACGCGATTCACGAGGACTATTTACCAAAGATGAGTTTTTAGTGCCAAAAGTATTCTCGCAAACTCGCAAGTCGCAAGAACTCGATGCGCCCAAAGCGAATGAATGCACGGTAGTTTACAGCAAAGTGAATACATGCGTGTGTGAGGAAGATTAAAGATTAACATTTTTTTCATTTTCTTTTCTCTTTTAATGATTTACTCTATTCTATTATTCCGCCCACTTTACCCCATTTAGCCTCTGATATTGAACAGATTCCCATGTTTAGGTCAAAGATTCCCAGGTACATGACGACATACACTAGGGAAGGTGAAGTGGGGTCCAGTTCGTTCAAATTAAGGGATCAATCAGTTGAACTAATTCACGAGATGACAAAAGAGTAGCATATATCATAATATTATAATAGTATTATCGTATCATCATCAGTCGTACTTGGTTCAAACTGGTTTTTGTATATTTAAATGACAAAAGCTAGGAGTTACAATGACTGCACTCGTAAAAGTGTTAATTGTTCGAATAATAAATACTGAATGTCACCATTAATGAAACACAGACATATGCAGTATACCATAAAATCTTGTATCTAGTGTACTGCTAAACTAAATTAAAATATGCCTAGGTTATAAAATTTTGTTTTATGTTCGTAGATATTAAGCGAGCAGAAGGTGCCTCTGTTCTAGTTGGAAGCACTTTCTCCTTGAAATGTAATGTTAACTGCGTCTTATCATCATTCTGGTCTTCCATTCTGATCTGAGTCTTCCGACTAATAAATATTACAATTGAGGCTTAAGCCCACTAGTTTTCACAATAAATTCCATTGCCCCATTAAACTCATTATCTGGGAATCAAGAGGTGTTATCACCGGTATTGTTCCATGCATTATATATGACTTGCGTTTGTAATTACTAAGTAGTTGTGGATTATCGTTGCATTCGTACAATAGTACAATAGCATGCAGTGTATTGCATATTTTATTACCTTTTCTAGAGGTGTGTGGTTTGTGACTAATACAAGGTGTCAAGATTAAATAGAATTGCGAAGTCCTGCGAGGAGTAGTAGTAAATCAATCACACAGACTTTGAACTTGATGGTATTTGACAATCAAGACAGCTATCGGACAATGTGCGTTTAGGCTTATCATCCCAGCACTGCTTGACAATGACATCTCATTTGCTTTGCGGATTCCCTGAATCCTCTTATGATAATTGTGAAATGCCGGTTATCTCCACCTCTCCCCACTGCTTAAATCTGCTTAGTTATGAAAATCCCAAAAAACGCCTCGACATCTTTTCATGTGGTTCGTTCGATAAGGAGCACCAAGTGTTTTGCAATTCTCATCAATAGGAATGTTGTTCCACAATGCGAGTCAACAAATGCTTATTCCCATCAGTACTAATCTCTCGTCACACCTATCGACACACTTTCTCATCCGACCGAAGAGTTCTGGTCGTCCTCATTCTTCTTTTTTAATTTTAAAATGTTCAAAATTACAAATCCACGATTAAAAGAGTTTCTCTCTGGAGGGACTTTCTTCACTATTCAGACTATCATTGGGGTAGTTGCTGGTCTAAGTTTAGGTGAGCTTTCTACTAATAACAATAAATAAGTTGTCTTACTAAAGGAAAATACGCAAGTATTTTAACTGATTGAGGTATAATAAATTGATAATTAATAGGCTTGGGCTTAAGGGAAGCGCATTTTCCATGGACCCAAAGGGAAGTTATATACCTGAAATTCGTGGGAGACTTGTTTCTTCGCAGTTTAGGGGCGATGATTCTTCCACTTATTGTGAGCTCCCTGATTGATGCCGTGGGATCGCTCGATCTCTCACTATCGAAGAAGATTGGCACGCGTGCCCTTGTTTTTTATCTCAGCACAACGGCTTTCGCTGCTATCTTGGGAATTGTTCTAGGGGTCACGGTCAGACCTGGGGATCATTCCGATATTGAAACTGGAGACGAATGCACTGCATCTGACAGTTCCACAACTGATACACTCTTGGATCTTGTCAGAAACATATTTCCACCGAATCTGGTGGGGGCCACGCTGGAAGTTGTAAGCATTTTTTCTTCAAACATACTGCGGTATGTCTTCAGCATCCAGTAACCTGCATATGAAATAATTTCATGGTTATTTTGTAGACTCAAACGATAGTGGACTCGTCTAATGAAACGATTCGTAAGCTTCAACACGATAAAAGTCTCGGCTATATTTCGTTTAGAGATGGTTTAAAATATGGCTTATAATATTTAGCGTATGACGAGCGACCTATTGCACTGACGATGATCGCTGGAACAAATATGATGGGTCTGGTCATATTCTCTATAGTGCTAGGCTTAACTCTGGGTAACATGGGTGAAGCTGGTAAACCTGTTCTACTCTTCTTTAAGTCCTTAGGAGATGCGTCGATGCTGATCACCAGTAAAGTGGTGATGTACGTAAATTATAATGATCAAGTAATCAATTAGATACTTGAACATCAATGAGACCAAAGTTTATCTACAGGTTCTCTCCAATCGCTATTTGCTTCCTTATAGCCGGTCAGCTTGTGGAACAGGATGATATCGCCGCAGTGTTTAAAAACATCGGATGGTATTTCGCTACAGTCATGATAGGGTTAATTATTCATGGGGTTATCGTATTACCCTTGCTATTCTTCGCATTCACCCGAACATCACCTCTCAAATTCTTTGCTTGCATGTTCGAAGCTTTAGCCACCGCATTTGGAACTGCAAGCAGGTTACAAAGGATACAAAAACTATGAGACACGATTGTGAAAGGGCTTGATTTGACAATGAAAACTGAGGTTTCGTTTTCAGTTCTGCAACGCTTCCAGTGACCTTGCGATGTCTGGAGGAAAAGATTGGGATGGATACTCGTGTCTCCCGATTCGTCATTCCTATCGGAGCAACTGTCAATATGAATGGAACTGCATTGTACTTGCCAGTTGGGGCTATCTACATCGCACAGATTTGTGGGCAAACTCTATCCATAGGACAACTAATTGTCATAAGGTTTGTTGACTACACTTTCTAAAATATTTTTTCTAACAGTATTCAACATTAAGTGGGTGTTATACTTTGCAGCTTAATTGCGATTGCGACTAGTATTGGAACTGCTGGTAAGAAAATAATCAATGACATGATTCAGTTAATTGCACACTTCATGGACTTAATAGAAAAATGACGTAATAATATTCTCTGATGTATTCAGGTATACCTCAAGTAGGAATGGTTATTCTGATCACAGTGATGAATTCTGTGGGACTCCCTGTTTCATACATTGGCTACATTCTACCTCTGGGTAAATTGTAGCAAATTAAAATTCAGCTTACTGTCAGGCTACCCGTAAAAAATAATGTTGTTACTTATTGAATGTTTCGTGTCTGCTAAGATTGGCTACTGGAAAGATTCCGAACAGCTGTGAACGTTCTAGGAGATGCTATTGGCGCTGGAATAGTTGCACATATAAGCAAGGATGATTTAGCGAAAATCTCAATGGGAATGGAGATTCAGTCGGAAGCAGAGGTCGAGGCGGAAGCTTCGTACGAGGACGTGGAAAAAGGGCCAAATTGACAACTCATGAAGCTTAGGACTTCGGATATAGAAGCTTTTAGCAAATGCGAACCTTATATTACAGTTTTGCGAGTCTCGGAATGAAGCTTCGGTTATTTTTAGCTACGTATGGTTAACATTTTGTAAATAATGTAAATAAAAAGAACATTTTTTATACTATTTGTAATAGACCTGAAATAACTTGCTTTAATGTTATCCAGTGCATACCCCAAAACCAGACCAAGGACAGCTACTAACCTGATTGTTAATACACAACATGTAATATTACTTTTAGACAGTATTATGCGAAGCTGCAAAGGAAGTCCTCTCTTTTCTGCCACTAAGATAGAGAAAGGTTCCATAATTGGAAGCAAACAGACGCTAGCAAACACTTCACCAGAAAGCGTTATGTGCCGATTTATGCAACTGGTTTTGCGTCCGCTGGGCCAACTGTACCTGGAAATTATTTCGTCCTATATTTACTTACTATATTTATTTATAACATGAGATATACGTTGAGTTTCAGTTGAAGGTGCAAGTAGAGACTGAAAACGAACCTCAATTCAAGCTTAAATGCCGTGGTTTCGACTTAAGTTTTACATAATCCTTAGCAAATTCATTATGATTCCTGAAACTTCTACCGACTCATTTACTTTAAGAAATTGTTGTTCTGGAACTGAAGCAAATCTGCTCGACGCTTCACCAGAGTTTATTTTTGCCGACGTCCTCGTCGTCCCCCACAGATCTACAAAATTCAGTTTCAACTACAACTTACCGTCAATGTGTCGTAAGAAAAAACAGTTGTTCACCTATTATAATTGCTTAATATTACTACGATACCAAAACCACTATAAATTAATTATTAACTTACTTTCATTTCAGTAGGCGACTTAAGCAGTCATCAAACTGCCCTGTTCACACACAAAAGTGAAGCCCATGATCTTCAACGATTGAAGTACTCCACTATGATTTTGTATGGTTTAGACATAAATGACAACGATGGTGTGAAACAGGTAATCGTTTCCTACTCGAGTTTTAATTTTATGAATCACTGGATACAAATTGGATTTTTCACGGTGTAGATTAAAGATTTGAAACTGAAAGAAGCTGAGCATGGTATTATGAAAAGTACAGTGATCCTATTTTCATCTCGTGAATTAGTTGAAGTTCCTCCAGAAATGACTTCCTTCATGAAGAGTTTTGACATATCACAAAAATGTCATATGGTCAGCCGTGGGAATTTATCTACGATTTCTTGGTCGTCAATTGAAGGTTATCAGGATATTAGGGGTAACATAAGACTGAGCAGAATACAGGTCACGCCGTATGGTCTAACTGTACCGGACTCTTCCGTGCCCTTCAATTTCAATAATGTAACGATACGAGCAACTGCAGTAGTAAGCGATACTAGTTAATAATATTAATCTTAGATTAATGATCATACACTTTGATTATAATATCAGTAATTATAATTTAATTAATCAAAGGATTCTGTTGAGGAAGCCACTGTCGTCAAATACAAAGAGAATGGGGATTTCCAAGCTTCTTTAGGAGTTTTGGGCTTATGGGGTCTTCGGGATACTCTAAATTTTAGGTTCGAACTTTCATCAATTCCTCGTGAATGCATGTTTGATTGAAATTAGAATTAGGACCAAAATGACTGATTGTGTTCACTGTCAGCATTACTGCAATGAAAGCTGAGGCAGATTTGCAGCCAGAAGCATTTGTTGATGGTAAAGTAGTGGGAATAGCTCGTCAGTTACTTGAAAACGAGGCAGATATATCAATTCTACACAGTTATCATATCACCGAAATCGTCAAGCATTTGAAACCTCTCTCAGCTCTTGGCGAGGATCAGTAAGACCTTTAAGACTTTGACATCACAGAATTCTGAAGATCCAAAATAAATCCTAGCAAACTATTTTACCAACTGCAGAGTGTACGCGATATTCCGACAACCTCCTTCGTTTACAGTTCACAACGTGTTCACAAAACCCTTTCATCGATCTGTGTGGATTGTTATATTTTTCCTATGGACTGTAATCTTCTTGCTACTCTTAGCATTTTTGCAAATAGCATTTCGATACCAACTTCGTACCGAGCCGTCAGTGGGTGATTGGGACCCTTCACTGGCTCTTTTGTGGTCTGTGTGTGCCTTGTGTCAACGAAGTGAGATAATTGGTGAACGAGAAAGTTTGTGTGCATACAGTTAACTAAATGCTTCATTAATTATTTACAGGTTTCTTCTGCTTACCTGAGCCAAATAGTCTGCGCGTGCTGCTGATGTACGGGGGTTCTTTGTACCTGGTCTTGTACTTAATTTATTCAGCAGAAATTATTTCGTACCTGACAGCAACCTTTCCACCCATCAATTCTATAGATGAGCTAGTAGCAAACAATTTTGATTCCATATCAGATCCTCATATGTTCTACTCATATCTCGTGAAAGATGTATGACAAGAATATGCCTAAAAATGTATTAAAATAGAATTATTAATTAATTATTATATCAGGACTCAATTTCGCAAGAACAGCTTCGGAGTAAGCTCACTAAAAGCTACACATCGGATGCTCAGTCGTTCCGTAAAGTTGTCGAGGAAGGGAATGTGTATCACTTGAATACGCTGGATACACTTTCATTATGTGCTAAAGAACTTAATTACTCTGATAAAGATGTGTGCGACTGGTACAGCCATGCCCCGTTGGGATCAGTCAGTATCAAGAGTGGATTTTTTATAAAGAGACATTCAGCACTTCAAGAGCCTTTCAATCTCAAGTATTTTAGGCAAAGAGAAATTCGAATGCAGTTTTCTTGGAATTTTTTCATGCATCTTTTGTTTCTCTATATAGGCTTGTGGGATTAATGGAAAGAGGATTGAATCATCGGTTTATCAAGGCTTATTACGAAATAACGCTAGTCAAATGTCCTACAGTGCAAAGCATCTACAGAGAGGATCTGGGTTTGTCCGATGTTGTAACTGCATTTGGAATTTTAGCGATCGGGAAAGTCATAGCCTTTATTTTTTTCGTATTTGAACATGCACGCCACGAAATCAAGTCTTTTCGCCCGTAATTCTTGTGTTTAATAAAATCTTGCGTGTCAAACTGACGAAGCATTATTAAAATTTGATTTATTGTTAAAATTGTAATTTCAATTAATGAGTTTAAGTGTGCAAATGCACAGCCTACTGAGCCTACACTATACGATTACTTTTCGCCTCAGGAGTGTCAGGAGCTTCATCCGCTTCTGCTTGTCCAGAAGAAGAAGGTCGATCAACCCACAAACTTTTGTCAACAAAGTTTACGAATTCCTTGAACGTCTTGGCTTTCTGGAGCATCTGCTGTTGAAGCTGTCCAAAGCTTTTTCCAAATGTTTCACAAAGACCTTTAAAAGGAGCTGTTAGGATTTTAAACTGATTTCCACCTTCTTCGCCTTCCATTTGACGTTCCACTGCTCCTTCTTCTTTAACCGAGTCCTGCTGACCGCTTCCACCCCCGCAGAAAGCCCTCGAAGAGAAGATGAAGGATACAAATACGATAATACTGAAGACGAGATTTGTTAGCTTTAACATTGTATTGTGCACAGTGGACTAGATGACCTTTACACTTCTTATTCGTATTGTTTGAAGAAGATTTAAATGTGCAATCTCAAATCTCAACAGTCTAAATGATAATGAGAAGCAGAGTTCATGAGTCCGCGACTACCAGCCGGACAAGTGTTAGATCAAGTAGTTGCTTTGAACGTTTAATTATTTACTAGCCTCAGTTGGCAGTTTCGAACATAAAAATGCAATGCAAAATTATGATCTGCATACTACCACATAGGGAATAAAGTGATTCTATTGTTTATTTTTCCATGCGTGTTGGTCTACTTACTGCATCGCTCTCTCATGATTGTGTTTAGCTATAAAAATGTTTACAACTATAGGAAATGAAAAATTTATTATAGCAAAATAAAAATTTCTCATAATAGCGAGACCTAAATTCTCTTTGAAAGCTATTATATGACAAAAATTTAGACATTTCTTTTGAAATATCAGAGGTTTGTCTGTGCAATGGGGAGTAATTAAGCCAAGGTTTCACAGCTTGCAGCACTCACATAAAATCCCTTCACATCATTCATATCAAAAGTATACACAAGTATGAAGCTCTTTGTTTACTTAGACCTGCAGATTTTACTGGCTGATGACCTATCTTAAATCTAAAGGGATGGCAGAACCTATCGTGCATTCTTATACAGTATGGCTGGATTAATACAATATGTACTCCACTCTCATCTCGAACTGAAAATTAAATACGTCCTCGTTTAGTATCCGCCTTTATACTTTTGAAGCTCCGTAAATGCTGAATTCGTTCTGCTACAAGCAAAATAAAAATAAATGGAAAAGTTAGTCCCAATATGGCGAATAAACTTCCAACTTGAGACATTCCAAGTATTTTTTGCACAGGCTTATTGGAAGTATGAGCGCAGAAGTGTAAAATTCCTTGTAAGTATTGCTTATTGTATTTATGCAGAAGTCCAAATTCAAGGAGTCGTGCTAGTCTGAAATAATTAATTAAAACGATATTTAGCTTTAGCTTTTAATCCGGAGAGGCAATAAAGACAAAATAATTGTTTAGTACTGGAAAAAATTTCTTACTTATTGTTTAAGACCTTTCTGTGCCGGAAGTTGCGAGCGACATAAAACCCACTTGAGGTACTACTTGAAATTGGTACAAACGACAACATGTTGCAAATATTGTCTTCACTCAGTCCTAATACATTGGAGTAAAACTTTAATGCATCTGCATGATCAACGTGAGCATGACCCCCATGCAGAGCCAAAATCATAGATTGTAAGTTGGTATTTGTGCAGCATAATGGTTGGCGATAATCCGTTTTGCTAAGTAAAAAGTTAACACTAGGGTTGGCATAAATAGTGAATTTGTGGGAGAGAATATCTTTGAAAGAAGTTATGGGATTTGAAAATGATCTGAGAGCTGAGATAAGAAACGCAGAATAGAGGGAATAAACTAGAAAGAAAAATACAGAACTTGTGACCACAAACATTCGACAAGAGTTTGCAGCTGTAGGAAACGAATAATCTGAAAATAGACCGTCCACTTTTTAAATATTGGCTTCAACAGTTCAGGCATGAGATTTTGAAAGGTTGAAACAGACAAATGCCTAACTTTTCATGCTAAAAAGCGTAAGAATCCACCATGATCCTTCGTTAACGGACTCTAAAATTGTGAGCCTTCCTTTTCTAACAGTTGAAGCTGAAAGCCACATAAGGACGACTGAGGCTAAAATCATGGCCACTATCATACATAAGTATGATACAAGAAGGCTCCAGTGAAACGGAGAAAGATACAAGTTTCGTATTCCAGCAAAGTCGGGTTGAGCGAAGAATGCTCGGAACCTTAAAGAAGAGTCATTAATACAGTAATTGCATATGTTATCTACTATCTTTCTGTCTATCTAGGAACACTACCTTTCTGTAACAAGAGCAAAAAGTGGTGTTGCTTGGAGAGCTCTGGTGTAAACGAAGAAATAATAGTTTCCTGCTAAGTCAGCTTCTCCTGCCGATAATAATGGAACATACTGATTGATAAAGAAATCTCCTGGAGTAAAGTTCGAAGATGTGTATCCCACAAGATGTGATATGTTGAACCTGCAACTATCATAGTTATAGCTCTATTTCTTGTACATAAACAGGATCCAATCCCATTGAATGTTACCTTAGATGTGATATTGCTTCTATATCTTGGAAAATCTGAATTGTAACTCCTGAATATTTCCCATACTGATCCATGTCAAGAAGTCCATATTCCAACTGGTATCAAGTTTTTTAGAGAAATATTAGACACGCTTTAGATTGAACGATTTAAAATTTAAATTTAAAAAAAATTCAGGTAAATATTAAATCTTACATGTGTTACGACACGAACTTCTTCTTTACCCGACATTATTCCACTTAAAAGCGACAATAAGTGACTATTAATAACAACAAATACATTTTAGTTTAGTACAACATGGGCCTTTTATTTTCAAGAAGTTACATTCCTGACTTTATAGCTATATTTTATTGAACTAATTCAAAAGAACAGGCTAGCTTGCTTTGACTAAGGTGGTAGACTCCAGGGTGTATTTTCTATAATTTTCTCTACATCGGAGCTCGGAGCTCGGATAAATCATACTAAGTGCTTCATTTTCAGATAATAAAATGATTGCAAAATTGAAAAGCACATCAATAAATAATGATTAAATATTTATAATCATTCATGACCTGGTTCTTGTGTTCATTTCTAGATATATTTCATAATACACTGTTCTTCACATAGCGATACACTCTGCAAGCTGCAAAAGATGAGAGTAATAAGTAATATAAAGCCATAATAAATCTAGAACCGGAAACCATGCACGCTTAGTTAGTACCTTTAGCCGTTCTCTCTCAGAGTCCTAAACTCTTTGAGATCACAAAACTGTGCGATTCACACCAATAAATGAAACTTACGACGCGAATACTATCGCAAAAGTATTAATCAACCTGTACAAGTTGGGAGGATTTTGAGACTGCTGAAGCTGATTAAATGAGGAGCACAAACAATGGCATAACAGTTAACAATGTTATAATTTCACACTTTCATAATACTTTATACTTTTGACAGATTTCGTGGTGATTTTGTTTTATTTTTGCATAATAAAAAATTGATGTATGTATGTATGCTTCCTAATGTAAGTAAACTTATTAAAGTGTACTTAAGGTCGAATGTGTATGTTGTATTATATAGCGTATAGAGTCAATCTTTCGTTCACATAGAGTTATTAATACCAAGCCGTACTTGATAATAAGGTTTAAAATATAAAAATATAACCAGGTGTTTTTGAGTAATTCATATACTTTATGTGTCTCGTGTAGTGCGTTGTCCAGAACTAATCTGCACTAAACTGTAGCATACAACTGGCTTCATCCCATCGTAAATATTGCAAGATTTATTATGGAATATGATTCTCAAAAGTTGGAATTTATCTTGCTTGATCTCAACCACCAGCAGACAATCGAGTCGGTATTAAAAGTGTTAACTGCTCGACTACCTCGATCTTGCCAAGTAAATGATGAATTAATTTTTATCGAAAACTTTAAAATTGAAACACTAGTATTAATTAAGACTTTTGTTTTAAAAATCCGGAGGTATTTAATTCAGTACGCGTTTGGCCCAAGTGGTCCGAGAGAAATTCGATTTACACCATAGGCAGCCATTCAGTGGAAGCTGTCAACGAGAAGTCTTGGATAATCATTAAGTCATACAGAGAGGTATATACATATAACTGCCAATTAAATATTAAATAACACAATTAATTCCAAACAATCCATGTAGGATAGAGGAGCAGACATCAACATATCATGTCCCAGTGATCCAGCTGTCACTGGAGATATTCAAAACCTTTTCGCTGATGGCGGACTGATAGACTGGGACAAACCATATTTGTTCCCAGCAACAGATCGAAGAATTTCCAAAATGATTTTTGAGATCAGTGGGTACATCAAATCAAATGGAACCAGATTTTTTCCATGCTACATGTTTTACTCTGAGCTTGAGGATGCTAGAGTATATGAAATGCCGTATGTTCGAACCAAACCGAGTAGACTGAATTGTTTCTTACCGTATTTCTCATGGCTGAGATGATGCGGGCTAGATTCACTCAACCAGTCACAGCTACATTACTCTAATTCAAAAGCTTTTAACTTACATTTTTACCTGTTTCACTAGGCCGTTGGAACCAAATATTGGTTTGGATAAGCTGGACTTGATCCAAGGAGTTCCATTTATGATGAACGAATGGAAATATTCGTCAGAGAAACTCAAAGACTACCTCAAGCAAATTATCAGTAACAACGACACTATGGGTATTTATGTAGATCATAAACTCGTATGTGGAGTGACTACACACATAAACGGAATCATTGGAATGTTGAATACAACTGATGGTTTTCGAAGAAGAGGATTTGCTCAGGTTTGCATGAGGTCACTGATGAAGCGCCTCGCAGAAAGGGGACTTGTACCATGCTCTGCTGCAGAAATCTGCAATCCAGCGTCTGTCCGTTTGCATCAAAAGCTCGGGATGAAAATATCTCATACCGTAGATTACATAGGATCCGACGGGAAAGAGAGTATGTAATGATAGTATTCAAATAAGTCTTACTAAAATATGTTTACACGTACTTTTGTGAATACATTAGAGAATGGAGTATGACAGCAGTCTTACTGAAAATCAAATATTAAAATCAATTATTGCATGTGTGTTTATTGCATATAAAACGACATTTAATATCACTAGTCACTTGAACGAACTTTATCACAAACACATGAGAGATCAAGTTTGACTATATAGAAAACTTATAAAATGTACTCAAGCCAATGAACATAAAAACCTACTACATCCTCAAGCGTTCAAATCTTTATCTTCACGTAATTCACAAGTCATCATCTTTGATGAATCGATTTCCTTCTGAGTTTTTCCCCAAATATTTAAACCTTCTTTTCCCTTGTTTGCTTTTTCCCCCGGGGGCAACAACATTCGGACCTTTTCTAACAGGAACGAGTGGAGTCAGCTTTGAAGAGTACAGCACTACTTTGGCATACAAACTTTTATGTGCTTCAAGCTGCTCATTTGGAAGGACTTGCTTATGGTCTAAGAACTGAAGGCTTCGTAAGTGATGCAGAACGTGGTATCTGTAAACTTGGTAGTCAGAATCATCAGACCCTTCATCAGTTAGTTGATCAGGACATAGAGGATTTCCCAGCAGACTCACATATCGCAAGTTTGGAACTTTCCATTTTAGATCTGAGAGGAGTTTTCTAAGGTTCCAAACCTAAAGCAGTCAGAAAAGAATTTAATAAGTTTACTGAACATCAGTACATCACATCTCGTAAGTATCACCTTACTCTATTTTTATTGAGGCTGATGGTATGAAGCCTCGGGAGCAGAGTAATAATTTCTAAACTTTCCAGTTGGTTGTTATCCAAAATTAGTTCTTCCAGAGTATCAGCGCATGTTTCTAATCCACTCAATCTTGATATCGAATTGAAAGACAGGTCAAGTTTTTTTATATTTGATCCGATTTTACGAACACTAAATTCTGGCAATTCCCTTCCTACAATGCTAACCTGAAAAAAATCATAATTAGTGGACACAGAACTTGATAATTATTGAAATGCTTGAAATTGAATTCTTTATTATACACACCTCAGATAAATCTGGCACACTTGATGCTGCTTCCATGCTCAATTGATAATGTGCAAGAGTGCAAGTAATTAAGAGAGTCAAAACAAGGTAGTTCGTACTTAAAATATTTAATTACTATTTTTTTCACTGAATACTACACAGCGGAAAAGCTTTGAAGTGGATGTGACAGCTGCTCGTGTCAAGGTTTACGTTATAATAATAATATGTTTTAAGTTATATGCCTCAGCATTCTGAACATGAAAAACAACTGCACACATCGGAGATGTCTGGATATCTCCTTCTCAGGTGTGTAGATGAATAATACTAATTGTAAGTATGTCATATGGACACGTGCATAAGAAATTCCAGGTTTGGATATATAGTAACAAGGCAGAGATTCATGTATCATGTATTGTACAAACAACAAATGTAGTAACCGTTTATGTGTCATTTGTTTGTTGTACCATCACTTCATGTTCCATTCATAGCTGTTCAGCATAATATGAATTCGTTAAAGTTAAAGATTAGCTGAAAAGTGAGTCACTCGCTCCAGTAGAATATTTCCTATATAGTAGCCCCATTAAAGATTTTGACGGTGGTTGAATAAAATACAACAATAGAATCGTCTATAGTCTATAGGTTGATATCAACATATTCTTGGGGTCAGGACTGTCAACTGTTTACCGTAGCTCACAACTAAATGAAGTATTAATGCCTACGAACTAAAGAAGTATGATTAATTGAATGCGCATCAAAATTAGTTTTGCACAGATTTTGTAGATCTTCCTGGTTTTTTTAAATCTTACAAGTGGAGAATGAGCACAGGCTACAGTGACAGCCGGCTAGACAGTGGCGAGTGTTGAGGTGAAATCAGAAACATTTACTTAGGAAATGTGCCGAATCTATGCAAATAATTACTGCAGAAATATTTAACCAATTGTATTTAGAACACATTTTGTTGACAATGCCTGGAGTTAGACCACAGGTTGTATTTCCCAGTGGAGTCGACTACCTATAAATACCCGATCAGAAATGGTGTTAAGACAGTTACTTATCCAACTCTTCCACTAAAACACTATATCCAGCTTCCTTGAAGTTTCAAGTGTCTACATTTCACCGTTAATCATGATTTCAAAGACCCTTCTCTCCTTAGCCTTGTTCGCAGCTTGTGCGACAATCATTATGTCGTCACCTCAAATTGTTCGTAGTACAAACTTCAGTAACATAAAATTATGATCCAAAGTATTAATTGTACTTTACTATCCGCCTCTAACATTTCTTGTTGATTTTCAGGTACCTATACAAGTTCAAAACGATGTTCCACAACTGCCAGAAGGAGCAAAAGAAGAAATTCTGGAGTACATTGCTGAAAAGATGGATCAAGCGTTCCCAAACTTGGCCCAAGAAATTCAAACTCGAGACTTCTCTAGCCGTAAGAAACAACTGAATTTCCGTTCCGATTTCAAATCTTAAATTTTTGTTCGTGAAAACAGTTTTCAACCTATCGGCTTACATCAACAATGCCAACCGTCCTGCCAACACAACTGCTCTAACCTTAGTACCATTGATCACCATTTTGTCAGCGCTGGGATAATAGCTTACCTGAAGTGTACCAGGCATAAATAACATGATGGCAAATCGGAATATTATGCTCTTTTTAAGCCAGTAATTTAATGTAGTTTATATAGAAGAATAAACAAAAGCTGAACAAAATATTTAACAACCTCGATCGATATTCAATTCATTTAAATCATAACAACTGAAGAAAGATTCTTAAATCTAATAAGGTTTAGTGATGAGTCTTAATGCTACTCACTGCCCTTAGCATACGTTAAAAATCCCATAATTTTTCTACACTCGTTACTTTTACAGATATAAAACCTAAACAAAAATCATTGAACAATAAACGTATATACTAAATTAGTATTTCGAATTCTTATGAAACAATTTATAAATATTATGTAAGAACAATCACAAGAAAATCTAAGTATGAAATGAGCACTGTAATAAGGCAGAGAGATTCATACAGCGAACAATCAGCTATTTTGCTAAACCAGTTACAGTAGGTCCGTCGATCGGTACGTTATTCATTCCATGGAAATATTTCCATTTGTCCCAATCAGCTCGAGCTCCAGTTGATGCACGCAGCATTTGAAAGAAAACTCGACGCACAATAAATTATTCTGTAGGTTGATGTAAATTCTGTCCCGAAATTTTTTGTATGCTATCGACAAAACAGCAAGTAAGTATCTACCAAAGGTATAAGAGAGAAATCAGTATTTTCCGATTTGTTTTGTCTGTTACCCTTCAATTGCTTCGTTAATCTTGAATTTGAAATAGGTAGCTTGAATGGCATCAAAAAAGCAGCAAAAATGCAAAGGATCTCAAAAGAAATCTTCGGATGAAAACACCGGAAAGCTCATTCGAGAAAATATGAAATGCCCAGTGTGTATGGAGGTACGCAAATAAAAAAAATGATTAAATTCAGAATGCATCAGAAGATGCAATAAGCTTCACATTATGAGTATGAACTGAATTTGTTCCAAAGGTTCTGCTGCCTCCAATTTACCAATGTGAAACCGGCCACAATATCTGTTCCTACTGCGTCGAAGAAGTGTCTGAATGTCCGTTGTGTAAAGGAGATTACGGGGATACTAGAAATTATTTCGCAGAAGAGTTGGTTAACTCCATGTCTTTTCCATGCAAATTTGAGGAGTACGGGTGTGACAAAGTGTAAGCCACACTATACAAGTTTTAAATCGTGTTATTTTGTACTCCTTGAAGATTGATACATTCGATGGAATTTTTTCCACCAGGCTCCTTGGAAGCGAGATGAAAGATCACCAAGAGGAGTGTCAGTTCCAACCGTACCGGTGTCCAGAGCTAGCGTGCCAGGAGGTGTACGGATTGCATCAGATGGGAAAGCATTTGGACAAACATGGCTTTCCTGTACGATCTTCTAAACCGTCAATTCACACATATTATCATTATTTGTCCCTAAATTGAGACAGTGTCGTATTTTACATCAGGTTCTTCTTGGAGACGTGCAAGAAGCCTCGTTTGATGTGCAAGACGATCATTTCGATAGAAAGACCGAGTACAATCCTTGGAGATTCAAAGTCCACAATACCGAGTTCTATATCGTCTCCACTCGACAAAAAGACGGTTCTTGGTATTTCTGGACTTATTGCTTGGGGATTCTTTCGGATTCCAAGAAATTTTCATGCGAAATCATAGTTTATGGAAATGACAAGCAATGTCTTTTCCGAGGACCAGTTCACTCACTTCGAACTCAGCCGGATGAGATTATTGATCACGGAAACTGCCTCATCTTGACTGACAATATGATTAAGTCCATGAGGCAAAACGGGAAGATTAAATCCCGCGTTAGGCTTATCGTAGGCAAAAACTGGAGCAACTTTGGTAACAAACCTCCAACCAGCAGCAAGAAACGGTTGCCATTCAAAAGCTCCAAAAAGAATCCACAAAGGCGAAAGTCTCGTGTGGGAATTCCGAATGCAGAAGCTCCGAGTTATGTTCCTCCATCTCCAATTGCTTCGGCTTCTACTCCTGTAAAAGCCCCACCTACTCCAAAACCATTCAAATTGAATGCTCCTCAGAGTCTTCGCCCTGTCAGTGGCCCCTCGCAATCTTTACTTAAAACCGAAAGCTCTTCTCGTACGGCTAGCTCACGCGCAGGAACCTCCACTACTGAAACCCCACGTCGTCCCGTAACTCCAGTCAAGAAGACTCGGTCAGAATCTGCAAAGAAAATCGTCAAGAAAGCCTCCAGCAAAGCAATAATTAATAAGAAAGGGTCAGTTGTGACCGTGAAGGTGTCGAAGGAGCAAGAAGATTTTGTCCTTCAAATGAGAGAGGCTTTGAGATGTCCAGGATGTGCGGAAGTTATTCTTCCTCCAGTTCATATGTGTATGAGCCAAATAAAACGATTACTATAAGATTTGAAGTTCCCAAGTAATTTGGTGCTAAATTCTTTACAGGTTCGATTGGACACAGTTGCTGCCTGAAGTGTAAACTCTCTCGGCCTGATTGCGCAATTTGTAGAGCTCCTATTAACCAAGCCAGGAACTTTTTTGCAGAAGAGTTGCTTTATAAATTGTATCAGAAATGCATGTACGACAAGTTAGGCTGTCCAGTGTGCCTTCCTTCTGCTCAGATGCGACTTCACGAGTCGACATGTGACTTCGCCCCGTTTGAATGTCCCTACCCAACATGCAGAAAGCTGATTCGACCTTGCGAACTCTTAGAACATTTGAGCTCTCATGACATTCAACAACTGCCGCAAACAGCTACAGCTCAAATAGAAGTTCCTAAACACAATCCTACATCGGAACCAATTTGTGCATTGCCATGCATTGTAATGAAATACGGCGTGGGATTTCTTCCTGTGATTGCTCGAAACCCCAACGGTTCATGGACATTCTTTGTGACAACTCAAGACCACAAGGACTACTGGTTTGAAATATCCATCTCAAAAATGAGTAAAGTTGTTGCGTTCCAAGGACCTATTGTGTCACTTCGTATGAACCAAACTGAAGTTGAGAAGAATGGAATGTCGCTTTTGCTTACGGAGACTTCCGTTCGCTCCTTGAAAAACCAGGACAAGTTTTCTTATGCTGTGAAGATTTTCAAAAATACTGAAACTCCGGACCTGGAAGAATCGTTATTTGGATTCTATGCAAACAAATTAGGTATAATAACAGTGATGCACATTCTGCAAAGTTGATTTGTATTTATTTGACGGTGTAAATAATGTGAACACCTGACGCAGACGGTGACTCTCGACCAGTTCAAATTGAGTTATTCGCTAACAAGAGAACTTCAGTGACTCCTAAAGATGACGATGACAGCAGTGATGACTCTGAAGAAGAAGAAGAAGAGAGGAGAGTCGCTGAAATCACTGGCGATCAAAGTGAAGAAGAAGGAGACGGAACGGAGGAAGAAACGAAAGCGGCGACTGCACATCCGGTAGAAGAATTTAACCTTATGAAAGAATTCACTGAGGAAGCAATTGAATATACATCGGACGAGATTAGCAAAAACACCAGCAGCGAATTTAGTTTACTCCCGGAGACTGGTGACTTCATTAAAGGCAACCAGTGCCAAATTTATTCTGCAGCGTTCCACGAAGTTGATGATGCTAAGGTTGAGAAAGACTTGGCTGATTATGAAAAACTCATTTCAATTTCGGATACGGAGGAGTCTGTGAAGAAAGTGAAGTCGATGATGTTGTTTGGTCAAGAGTTCGAGACAAGTTTTGTTGAGAAGCCAAAAACTGCTTTGGATTTCAAAGACGCTGAGACGACAACAAAACCTTTGAATAGATCACAAAACTGTTCTAGGACGGTATTTCCAACGATATCGCTAGGAACAGAAACGGATCGTGCGGCTTACACTGCACGGGACAAAATCTCAAGTGGTTCTCAAACAGAGTTGTTGTACAAGTTGCATAACAGGACCTCTCAAACTGAAGCAAATGCAGGGAAGGAGAAAGTACCAGCTGAGGGAGAACCGAATGCTCTGGAATTGCAGAACAAAGATACCCAATCGGATATAGACTTGGCTGCTGAAGCCAATGGGTCAAGCAATTCGAAAGATAAAAACGCCTTGTACGAATCAAGCTTCAAGAAGTCTCTTGCTAAGCTTGAGCAAATTAAGGGAAGGCAGCTGGAGAAGCGACCCGAGAGGAAGACCAGGTCAAAGTTGAGAAAAAGTCTTGATCGACTGAAGAAATCGGTGTCTACGACGAGTTCTTCATCCGCTCTGGCTCGTCCGAAAGAGTCCAAACATCTCCTTCTAGTGACGCAACCGAGTAAAACTTGTGTGGGTGCTGAAGCCAGTGGTGCAGAAATCAAGATGCCCGAATATACACCAGATTCCGAGGAAGGAATGAATGAAGTGGTTGCTGAAGAATCTTTGATTTCTATTGAGAGTGGGAAAGAAGAGAAGAAGAAGGCAGTTGGAAAAACTATTCTTGTCGCAGGGAATGGAAATGTTACTGTAGTTGACCTCGAAGCAGATAAGTCTGAGGAAGAATTGGATGACGGCTACTCCTCCATTCTTCTGCACTCAGCTGCTGATAAAGTTGATAGGGTGGTGAACATCATGAATGAAGGAGTCGAAGATGTGACAGGAGTTGTGATAGACAGTCTTCATGCAATCAAAAGTGGTGTGGACGTTCTTGGCAATTTACTGATTTCTGGAAGTCTTGAGGACAGTGATACTGAAACGGAGAGATCTTGAAGCTGATTAATTTACAGAGGACTTTTACCGTCAACCTATGAACAATTTTAATGTTTCATTCCCAAATTTTTACTTGTCTTGTCTGTGGAGCAATAAAACCTTTTATTATGCATTATATTTCATGCACTAATTGTAACGCTACAAATGTAATGTATACTGCCATAATAGGGCTACTGGTACACTATCATTTTCATTCCAGAATGATACTGAAAAGAGTAAGACGATTGACATGACTGCCACAACATTAGTCCCATACGCATTTACACTCTATTTTTATGCTCAACGGTCAACCGACCCAATGTAATTCAGAATTCAGTATTCTTCCAAGCTGTGTACATTCAAGTAGAGATAAATCTCGACTGGAGTGTGTTCATAAAAGTCTGAGATGCTTCTCCCCTACAGGTGTATTTGTAGTGTGTTGTTGATTAGTGGTGAAGCTTGACTGATATGATTTTTTACTTATTATATTATCAGCAACAGCCCATTTCATTCATTTACGTTTGATGTAGTTTTCTTATAACAAGTCCAAATGAGAATCACAGACAGTTTTTAGTTGAGTTTTTTTTTGCATTCAAGGTCAGTTGTGCTTTCGACTGCTGTATGCATTATTTAAGTCGAAAGCAAAATTGCTGACTTAAAATGAGGGGAAGTTCCTCAGGTTCAGGACCTTCAGGAACTTCGATGCACGACAGGGCCGTTTGTGTAATTGAGCCAGAGCCACCTGAACCTACCAAGTTTGGAATCCTGAAAAAATATTTAAAAGATCGCTTACCCATTCTCAAATGGTTGCCGAATTATACTCGACAAGAAATAATTCCAGATGCAGTGGCTGGAATTACAGTGGGTAAGTCCAAACAATTAGTTTGTCTAATTTTGTGGTGACAGTAAATTTTAATTGTCAGAATACTTGCAGGCCTCACAGCCATTCCACAGAGTATGGCTTATGCAGGAGTGGCCGGTCTCACACCAGAGGTAAAATTTACTCACATCCGCTTAAATATTTTGATTTGAATGCTAAAATAAAAAATTTGCATAGTTCGGACTGTATTCGTCTTTCATGTCAAGCTTCGTGTACGTATTCTTAGGATCCTGTCGCCAAATGACAATAGGTATGTGTGACAATTATACTTAAATTTTAAATTATGAAAATAGTGACTGCTAAATAATCCGACTAAATAATAAAATTCAGGTCCGACAGCCGTAATCGAATTGCTTACTTATGAGACATGTGGGCAGAACTACGCACCCTGTGTGATTCTTACAGGGTTTTATGTTGGATGCATTCAGCTACTCATGGGGCTCTGTTACTTAGGTTGGTATCTGTATTTGGATGCAACTAATGTTGCATAATTATAATAAGTACTAACTTAATATTGTTTGCAGGATTAATTGTAAGTGTAATTTCAACTCCAGTAACAATCGGATTTATTGGAGGAGCGTCAGTGACAATTTGTTCATCCCAAGTTCAAAGATTCTTAGGACTGAAGGGTCCCAAAGGTAAAGGGTTGATTGGTATATGGAAGTCCATCGTGAACAACATTTCAACCGCAACGATAGGCGACACTTGTTTAGGATTTGCATGTGTTGTATTTCTATTGGTGCTGAAGGTATAGGAGACTATTATAAAGATGTTCTAGTCTTTAAATTACTGTCAACATATATCCCTCTTTTTTCAATTTAGAATTTGAAGGACTGGATAAAACCTACGAGCTCGACAAAAGTAGGACGGATCCTAGAAAGGTTGTTTTGGATCTTAAGCATTAGTCGCAACGCCCTTGTAGTATTGATAACAATGGTCATCGCTTTCATCTGGTCTCAACACTCCCAACCTCCACCGTTTGCACTAACTGGAAGTGTTAAAAGTGGGTTTCCTCCGGTGAGATTTCCACCGTTTGAGTTGCCTCTAAATAGCAACAGTTCCAATGTAAATGCCAGTGAGCTTGAGGATTGGAATTTCTTCGATAAGACTTCTAATGCGACCAGCTTAGATGTTTGGCAAAGTATCAAAGAACTGGGAACAGGACCTCTATCGATAGCTGTAATATCTATTTTACAAAATGTTGCAATAGCCAAAGCGTTTGGAACTGGACAGTCGATTAATGCCAACCAAGAAATGATAGCTCTGGGGGTGTCTCATATCGTCGGATCATTTTTCAGTGCAATTCCTACCTCAGGATCATTTACCAGATCTGCTGTCAATGAGGCCAGTGGAGTCAAAAGTCCGATTGGCGGAATCTTTACAGGTTAATACATGAATTTAAAACATTCAGTGTTATTCAGTAATTGTAATTATGTAACAAAACGCAAGACTATTCTTCCCAAATATTGGTTTGCAGGCACGCTTGTCATCCTTGCGCTGAGCTTTCTCACTCCTTCCTTCTACTACATACCGAAGGCTACCCTAGCTGCTGTAATATTTTCGGCAGTTCTACCGATGATTGAATATCAAAGTATTCTCCCTATGTGGAGAGTTTCCCGTAAGTGACTGTCATTTCACCGAGCTGATTTACTAACTTTCGAACTTGATTCTGAGAGATTATAGTAAAAATTTGCGTGATTCTAGGCTTGGACGTATTCGCTTGTTTGGTCACATTTTTTGCGTCCGTATTTCTGGGAATGGAGTATGGAATCGGGTTAGGTGTTCTGACTAGTCTTATCATCTACTTGTATCGACCTGTAAGACCTAAACTTGAGTGGTGCAAAGTCGATTACCCTTCGAGAGGAAAAGATGTGATTACTGATGGTTACATATGCCTCCAACCTCAACTTGGAATATCATTCACTAACATTGACTGGATCCAAACTTCTATCAACGAGATGATTCTGCGGTACCCGATATATTCATACATCGTCATCGATTGTATTAATATAAAATCTATAGACTACACTGCAGCCAATGAACTTGCAGCTTTGTACAAGGGACTAAAGAAATCTAACAAAAACTTGCTGTTTTACCAATCTGATGAAGATTGGGTAGATTTGTTCAACAGTGTAGGGTTTCCAGAATACTCAGGGCTTATTTTTCAAGACCTCAACCTTTTGGAATCCGTGATTAAAGCTAGGCTAAGAGTATCGCGACAGAAGAAAGCGTCACAAACCCCGGAGAGCCAAAGACTATTACCGGTGTTGGAAGAAACGGAAAGTAACAATCAAGAAGGATCTTCTTCAAGTATTCCTTGAACAATGCAGTACACTATTAGTAATTATTAGGATATTATCAAAGATTCTCTGTTGCTCAAGCATTTATATTTCAGTTCTTTGAGGAAAGCAATACTTTACATGTTATAAATTAACTAATTATTAATTTTTGTTTCTGGAATTGGAAGCTGTGTTGCTGAAAATAAATTATTTTCTTACAATTGGTGAGCAAATACTCGACAATAAACTGTTTCTGTGAGAAATTCATATCCAATTATAATATCGTAAGCAATGGCAAAAGAGGAGGAAAAGAAGTGGATTGGACTTAATATTATTTTATGAAACACAGACAATCATCTGCGCATTCTTCTTTCCATCTTTCTTTGCTTCTTTTCATCCCCTGGGGGGGCTTCTGGTCCTGGCGCAAATACCCACGGGGCTATGAGTTTTGTCCACGCGTAGTAGAAGCCCCTTAAGGGCGCCAACAGCCAAAGAAACCAGAAGTACCTCGATACAAGCGAGAGAGCTTGACAGCCACATGTGAGAATTAGAATATCTTTGACATGCCTAAAATATAAATAATGCCCTTGTTCTAGAAATATTACTCCAAACAGAATAAAAACTTGAGAGTAATCTTCTTACTCAGCAACTCCAGCTTCCATGTTAAGATCCACCCCACTGTCCAGTATGCCCCCAGTTTCATTAAGCGTTGGTTTTGACATAAACACCATGAACTGGTAACACGCCAGAGTTATTATCGCTCCAAAAATGATGAAAAACTGAAGTAATAGCAAAACACCGCAATTAAACAAATCTCGGTTGAAGTAAAGTTCGTGGGCCAAATCCAAAATTTTTCCAAGTTTTTTTGCTACATGAAGTTATCACCAATTTCGC
>JAQGAD010000664.1:0-31366 GCA_034696625.1 Isotomurus palustris
TTCCCTATGTTACACCCATGTTAATTGTTTCCCTATGTTACACCCATGTTAATTGTTTCCCTATGTTACACCCATGTGAATTGTTTCCCTATGTTACACCCATGTTAATTGTTTCCCTATGTAACAGTTTTCTACTTTCTATTCTACAAATATTGATTTGAAATGGCGAGGATGTGTGGGGGGGTCTGGCCAAGGTAACGACGCAGGCTGGGATAACGTAGACAGACACTTCCAAAAAAGAACAGCGAAGTAACTGCAGTCAATGTTGAGATATTAAAGTCGGGCGCAATTTTGGAATAGGAACTCAAGATGTGCCATTTATTCTGTTTCAACGTTGCTAAATTGGATTTATCGTCTTGCAAACAGAACTACGTGCTACAAGACTTCCTTTTAAATCAATAGATTTTTATCGATTTCTTTCATACTTTAAAACTTAACAGCTATTCCTTCTACAATCACAAAAATCAACCAGAATTGCCAACTATTATATTACAAAATAATTCAAATGGTAAATCCGTGAGTACTTTAAAACAATCACGCTTTTCTCCTCTGTTCCATTGATGATCAAAGATCAAACTATCACGCTGTGTGCCCAACCGCTGAGTCAATTTACGAACTCAGCTACCAACAATCCATATCTGTAAATTCATGATTTGAACAACGTGTAAACAACATGTGTCACAAACAAATATAATAAATAAATAATGTGGTTTATCTATATTGTCTACCTTCCGTAAGTGGTGTAAACTCAATAAACGAGTAATTGACTTGCTTACGACTAAATTGGGTTATACTTTCTCCATAGTTAATTTTCTCAGCCTTCGAATAATGCGTACAATAATATTGTACTTTAGATTTAACCTCTAGCACATATGTGTTTGTGAAGGTTGCGCTGCTCAACTCATACAGAGTTCTAAATGAGTTTAATTTGTAATCCTAAACTCTGTACTTGTGTTATTTACAGGAGGGAGAAAGCATTTTGTAGTTGCACCTGTTATGAAGATTATCACTGGAATTCTCAGACGGCTCTGCTAATTTGCAAAGATAAAAGAGACGAGAAATCCCAGGGTAATTAGTAATTAGACATCTCCACCTCTCTACAAACTTAGGAGTGACATGGGCACGTGGCTGTAGCCATCACACTCCTCGTCTACTCGTCTCAACGACCAAATCACAATGACAGTTTAGAAACTCTTGTTGAAGTATCGCCATTTCCTCCGAACTATTAATCAAAACCAAAGGCCGTGAAAACGTTGATTACAAATACAAATCAACCTTGCGTAGACTCTCATTTCTTCCTGTTCACACTCTCTGAAGAATCTCTCACAATCGACACTCGAGCAAAAGCCTCAATGACTCAACAGTGCACAAATTCTCTTTAGACGGTTTAATTGCTAATGTTGCCTTGCGTATCGTCCCCTCAAATATCCTTGAGAAATCATTCTACTGCAGCAAACTGTACAAAGTATTTTGTACTTCTGAGTCTCCTTTATCATCAGCAAATTCCAATCTCCCATCTCCACTCGTTCAGCGAAACGTCAAAATCAAAGAACAGTTCCGTTGTCAATATTTAGAGCCACGTATGCCGTATAATTACGTAGATCGAGTGTAATTTGAAGTGTGCCGAAGAATTCGCCAATTCTGTGCGCTCCACGAGTCATTATCTCGTCACTGGAGAAGGACACAAAGGAGCAGGTGACACAAGAAGATGTTCCAAGATGATACGCGTACACAATTGATTTCGCAAGAGTTCATGTCACCAGCTAAATCAAGTGAAGCAGGAGTGAAAAGAAACCCTCTCATCTCAAATCTCAAATTTCGTCTTGAGTCTTCACAAACAACGCAGAACGACACGACGATACGGGCAACAATATATATACAATCACAACGTCTTTGTTCTTCCTCCCTGTCTAAGTTGTTCAGCGTATTGTTTGCATACTTAAGAATCTGTGTGTGTGTGTCATTCTGTTGTCTTGCTTCAGGAAGGTTTTGCAAAGAGACCCTCATCATCACGAGGCATACGATAAATAATGATGATGAAGAGCCAGCAGATACAACTAAAGGGAACCTAAGGAGTGAGTCACTAGAAACATTTCAGAAACCATCCAGGCACTCTCACGAGCTTCTGTGGGCAGATCTTGGAAATTTAAACTACGCAATACGTCCGGGAAATCTTCACTATTGACAAACTACTAGTGCTCTAAAGTTACCCATCTTTTCAATATGATTTCGCCAGATGCATTTTCAGGCTCTTTCATAAGAGATTCCTTTGATCTTTGATGTGCAAAGGAACTCATTAATATTAACCGTATAAGATACATGCAAATACATTTGCATCGATCCTGACCTTCTTGATTTGACCTTACTAACTTCAAAGAACCAACTTTTCGCTCGGTTTTGTAACAGTCACAGTCTTGACAGCAGTTGCTTCAGAGTTCACAAGTTTTCTACAAAAAACCACGTGACTCTGAATGCAGAACTGGAGATTTCGATTTTAAAGCAGAGAAATGATAAATATCTACTTTCTAAGAAAAGTCCGACCTACTTTCTTTCCCTGCAAATAAAATATTCAAACCACAAACAAAATTAAGTATTGGTAAGCAAACAATAAATATTTACATGGGTTGCATTTATTAGCCCCTTAAAATGGATCTCGCTCGACCTTGCAGACTCGACGACGACTAACTCATCGTTTGTTTCATGTGGTTTACTTTGCATTCCACTGCAATGTAACTATACACCAGAGACATTTCCTTCTAAGGAAAATATTCCTGGCTCAAACATTTTTTCCTACAGCCAGAAACATTTTATACAAGTCTCTGTACGAATGTACATCCATCCCAGGTGTATCTTTCTCTCGTTTCTCTGATGTTCGCAACTCAAGAGACGTAACGATCACCACAGTTGACAGTTCAGAACAAGTTCGCATAGAAGGAGACATTCAAATTTGGTTTGAGTTGAGAAAAAAACGAAGCGAATAAAACTTTGTATTGGAGTCCAATTACATTTGTAGTAAATATACTCAGCCTTTTGAAGTGGAAGAATACTTTGAACCTTTGAAAAGAAAGGGAAAATCTAAACTTGTCTTCCTATTTCAGATTTCTCCTGTGAATCTACACACACACACACACAGCTGCGTTAGTCGCCCTGTATCCGAAAAAGACACACTTTCTCTCTACGCTCTCTGTGTGGGTTGGATTTATGTCCAACACTTCCTTTCGCTTATTCCAACTGTTTACATTTACATCTTAACATTTTTACTCCTTCTTAAGCTTCAAAGAGACTTCAATGTGTGTGTAGGTGGCTACAGTGGCTAGGTTCACAATGTAGACTCGATATGCTTGTACACTTAATTTACTACATAGTAGTAAATAGACGACAAATCCCGGGTCGTTAGTTAAGCTCATTGTCAGTATGTTGTCTGATGTTATTCAGCTATTGCTTACAATACTACATTGGGAACGAGGTTCTCGCTTTTCGAAAAAAATTGTGCATCTCATGCACCTTTATTCAACTTAGAAAATTCCGAAAAAATTAGTTCCCAATGGCACTCCGTTCGCCGGTTACACGGGTTTTTCCAAAATTTTCGGCTTTTTATGCCTTTGTGGATGGCATAAATTGCCTATTCAAAATTTTTTTTGATAAAATTTGAAGATTTTCGTTTGTACATAATCGCATGTGCTAAAACTTGGCTATTTCAAAATTTCGAAAAATTTAAATTTTCGTATGAAAAATGTGTTCAAATGTTGTACAAATTCAAACTAAAATCTAGGAGACCAATTTTGAAAAAAAATCCATTTTTAAATTTTTGAAAAATAGTTAAACCGATGAACTTTTAATAATCCCTAACCCGAAATTTGAAAAATTGTCTGTTTCTAAGAATTCCAGGAAACAAATACGCAAAAAAATTTTTTTTCGAAAAATCGGTATATTTCCTGTCACAAAAGGCGTTGGGAAATTTTGTCTTCGGGAAATTTTAAGTTAGATGGTTGACTACTAAATGCACTTCGAGTTTTTGAAATACCCGAAACCCCACTCCCAAGGAAATATTGTTAGTATAGAACCCATTCAATAAATAACCCCGATGAGAGACACACACACACACTGAGTGGTAGAAGTGGCTCATCAGCAAAGACGTATAATTCGCTTTGATCCACTCTTAGCACTAAATCTTGTGAGATGTACAAAGGATCATATGCAAATTGAGACTACTTTCCCCGTTGGGATCCTCTGCTGCATCTCTGCTTCTTGGAGGGAATACATAATATGTAGATTGGAATTTCTCTTCTTCTTTGTGAACGGAAAAAAACGAGAAAGGAACTAGAAAGCCATTGTACTCTAAGAGACGAGCTTAGAAGTCGATCTGATCTGATTTATTCTAAAGCATGAATTTTGGCAGATTGTCAAAATATTGGATAAAATGGAGATAAGCAGACGAGAAGAAGAAAAGGATTTGACCAAGAATCTTCCCAGACTTCCCCAATTCTCTTCTTCTTATAGAATTCTACACTTCTACACACTTCTAGATTCTAGAGTCCTACACGGTCTCGAGTGAGTGAGCCTTATATATTTTACTCCAATAAAACCAGAGGGAAATAATGCACAGGAAGTAGGCACAAAAGTTATGAGGTTATTATAAAACCAATATAATTTTCTTTCGACTAACCAACTTAATTTATGAAAATGGCTTTCTCATATTATTCTTTCAGTATGTTTCCCCATCGCCATCCATCTCACCATAATTATCCTCTTTGTCCTTTTTGTTTTCACCAAAATATAACTCTCTTCGTCCCACAACGATTCCCACACACAGCGTTAGCGGTTGTCTCCAATAAAAAATGAAATCTACCCACACTCAACATTCAACATTCAACCTTTCATAAAAAAAATAAGCTTCACATTCAACGAGAATTACTTTCATGCACATGCAATCTCAGTTCTAATTTTATGTTGACTTGTTTCTTGCCTCTTCTCTTCTAAAAAGCCAGTAGGTCTGTAGGTCAGTCAGTCGTTTTGTTTGTGTAAAATTGCAATGTTGTTTAAATCAAAGGATTCGAGTTACATTACATCATTAGGTGGAGAGCGACGAAACGAAGGAGAGTGCAGGAATCGTTGCAATGAGAATGAAACAAAGTTTGTGTTTGCCCGAAGGTCGTCGTCTCCACTCCCTTTGAGGAATGTCCCATCAATGGCACCTCATTTCTCAGAGGAAACGTCGCGTTAGCCTCGGTGAAATTGAGGACCCTTTGTAATGAAAATTGTGGAAGCAAAAGGGGAGGATGAAAGGAGAGGAGGACTTTGCATAATAAGATGACAGCCCTTTTCGAATTCCAATTTCCATTTGAAACTCTTGTCAAGAAGATCTCGCGTAATTTTCAAGGTTATTCTGTCCCTTTCTCGCCTTCCTTCCCCGAACCTCGTGGCTGCGGCTACCCAGCAACTCAAAATATAAATAGGCAGCTCGTCTTCAATCTGCAACCTACTTTGTACTTTGTACACAACCCGTGTGACAGTTCTCCTATTGACAGCCCGAGAGAAGACCGATCTCATCTATATTCCTCAGAGTCAAATCCAATCCGACTATCCAACATCCAACTACTTTCTCCGCACTCCACACTTTACAAGGCTTAACTAATTGTCGCGAAACCACTTTGTAAATCTGTTCTGGCTCCCTGTTGAGTCTTTGAGTAGGCGTCCACAATTTCCTACACATTTCTACCAATCACATCGAAATCTGTGAGCCGAATACTAATCGCTGTGTACGAATGTTAAAAAGTAGGCATGAGCAAGCCCATTACACCAGATTTCATGCAACTACACATTCATCTCATTCTGCCGCACCATAACTCCTCCGTATATTTAATTCATCCTACTAACCACCACACCTATACTTATATTTTATATATATATATACCTACTTATTCGCGTAACCTATACTTAGACTTCGTTATCAACAATAAAAACCTTCTCACTTTAATAACAACCCTACATAAAAAAATCACACACACACACACAAGAAGGGAAGGTGAAGAAATTACCCTAATCTTTTCATTACTGATTGCACAGCACAACCAGATAGAATATCAAAGGAATAATAATATTACGATTTGATACACAGACCAACAATAATGATTACCTCTCTAGTTAGTTTCACTCGAGCTTATATGTCGCATGCTTTCACTTCCTTCGCACGTTACACGAAATCAGACCAAAACCAAATTTGATCAACGAGGAAGAAAGTTAAGTAGCAAGTGCACAAAGCAAAGAAGCAGTTCGTTCACGAGGAACGGAGTACACACGTAGTGATCGCTTTGACTAGTGGCGTTAGTGTAAAGTAATTGCCACGGCCCTTTTAGTCATCTCAGAGGAGAATCTTAACAAGACTCTTGGGAGTACAAGTAGCAAATCGAATTTCTAAAATCTTCGTCCGGTCGTGCATCTTGTAGTATAAATGCCCACACCGTATAACAATAATATCATATACCTTCCTACGACCACAGTTACTCCAGTGGGCTGAACACACACACACACACACACACCAAATATGCCTTTGTGACGTAACACCGTTAAGGGCTAAGGTTTAAATTCTTATCCAGATTACGTGTACACAGAGATGGGTAGAATTATGAGACATGATAGAACCAAAGTGGAAAACAAAGAACTCCATGATCCATATCTAATTTAACTGCGTACTCTTGTTTATAATTATGCGTCGCAGTCACTCGATATCCATTTTGAGGCTAACAAAATGAGCGTTAAGATTATCTCTACAATTACTACAATCCCTATCATTTTCGTTGTACTTAAACCTCCATAAATCTTACAGAGTTAATTACCAAGACAAGGAAGGAAGGAAGGAAGGAAGGGAGATCTGAACAACAACGGAGCCTGTATATTTAAAACTATACATACAGCCTACAGCCTACGTACGCATATATATATAGCAAGTTCATTTCACATTTCTCTTTCTGTATGAATACATGAATAAATCTTCCACACACAACTTTCTCCGTACACGACTATCAGTTAAGTAAGGCCTATACATCCGAGAGTGTGTGAGGAGATACTTAATGAGTTTGCAGGAGTGCAGTCTGTGCTTTATTGCTCTCCTTACAATTAGCAAACTCCCAAAACTTCCATTCTTATTTTAAGGTGCACACAAAACTGTGTGTAATTGTTTGTTTTATTAAGTTTAATGTCTGCTGCTTATAGTTATCCCTACACACACTTATCCTCACTCCGAAGGCAAACAATAAGCACTCACAAAAAACATATTGATTCATTACCTTAGCAATTTAGCATTGCTGCACAAAGCCACCTTAACTTACACTCCACCATTCCACCGTAACTCCGTATTGTTCTTCTTGTTGGTGAGTTCAATGCGGAAAATGAATCACTTTAATTCTCTCTCTCCTATAAATTTGTTTCAATGGAGAAGCCCATTTCTTCTCTCGTATTTATTCATTCTCCGTTATCCAATTTCCGTGTGTTTATCACTAATTGGCTCGTGTGCTTTGTGGATATTTATACTTCATATCTCTCCGCAGTCATGTTCGTACTACACGTATCTCATGAACTCGTGAGTTATTATGTCCACAAAACTCAGTCTAATGGTAAACAGTGTTCACACAATAATATTTCTATTTACCAGAGAGATTGTCTCCCAAACAAAATACTGAAATACAAACACCGAATAACCGAATTCGGTTCATGAGATATCACAATATGTCACAGAGTAATCTCCTGCTACTCTGCGTACCCAATTTCCCCCAGAAGATTGGCAAATGTCTACGTCTGCTCGGCATAAAATTAATTTAGGTGGGTATTCTATGACCCTTCCGTAATTGCACAAGTACTCCATGAACGCATAAATAAAATACCACGAGACGACACAAGCAGAGGGATACACGTCTGTGTGTTCTCTTAACTTAACACGGAGTCGTCTCATACTTCCTCCTGCCTCCAAAAGTTCACCAGAGGGTCCCAACTTGTTCCGTGTGCAATATCATTTCCTTCCACATCACTGAATTTTCATTTAGAGTTTCGTCTCATATTTGGCTTCGCAAATTAACTCTTTCTCTCGTCCCTCTCTCTCTCTCTCTGCTGATTAAGGATTTCCGAGTGGATCTGATGCAGCCAGCGGAAGGACGATGGAAAATGGCAAACGATAACTGTGAAAGTGGATATTTCCCTCAGAGGTAAAGTCCAAAGGACTCGCACAAAATTGACCTTGGGCGAGTAATTGTCCCGTTACAGTTATCTACTGCACAAGACTTTCTCTCTCTCTGTCCCTTTAACATCCTTATTCTTACTCCCATCCAAAACCACCACCACCAACCCTCTTTCTTCCCCTTTTTCACAACTTGTATCTTAACTTTTAATTAATTCCGAGTTCCTTACTGTGTTAAAAAGTATTATACACAATACATTAGAGCCTTCTCTCCATTCACAATGAAAATTCATTTTTATTTACTCAACTCTTTCGAGATGAAAGCTGAACGGAGAACGTGTGACAAGACAGAATTAAACAAGTGTGATTGAACACACATCTGTGAACAAACAGACAAGGATTACACAGCTCATCATAACAATTCATTTCAAAGTAAAAACTGCGAAATAGGCTTAGGGAATTCAGGAAACGAGAGGTACTTGAATTGTTCCCGTGTACGAGAGATTTAAGGTAAACCAGAAAGCAGATTTCTGCAGAGGATGAAAGTGCCGTGGAAGTTGTTCTGAGTGAGAACTCTCCCCTGACTCTCTCTCTCTCTGTATACTCCTCGCAGTTATTACTTCATTTTATTACAGAATTCCATTACTCGTTAAGCTCATTCTCACACATTCACGCGTGAAAGTAATTCAAGCTCAAAACCACAAGGACCAAAAGCTTAAAGGGAAGTTTATACACTCCAACTGACTCCCTACAGGTTGAAACTCACCATCCAACATAACATATTGTGTTCAACCGCTCAACCTGCCTCGTGTGTGTGCAGTTGATTGAGTAAGTGAATGCGTAAAAGGAAATGTGTGAACCACAAAGAAGTGAAATTAATATAAGGTAAGCCTCAAAGAGTAGGGAGTTCACAATAATGCATCATCGCATCCTGAGCCACCGGAACATCGCATTATTTCTTCCTTCCTTTCCTTTGAAGAAAAGAATCAGGTCTTGAAGAAAGAGCTCCTCCATCCATCGTTCCTCTACACACGCTTATATATACTCTTTTATACATGTGCTATACAACCCTATATCCCTGTGTATTCCACGTGGCATGTCAATATTGTAACACTTGAGACACCTCATTTCACGTTACCGAGTTAAACTTCATCCCTCACCCTTCTCCTTCTCGTCATCATGAAGAAATGAAGACGTTACGAAAGTTTACTTATTGAAGAATATGTTTCACCCACACGGAACACACCAGGGCGATTCAGTACTGAGTATTGAGGATATAATATAATATTGAAACTCCCTTCTCGTGTATTTTGTATGACAGAGGAAGTAAAACTTTCTTTAGCATGAAAAGAAGTTTCTTAAGTAAAAGAAGGAGAGAGAGAGAGAGAGAGAGAGGCGCAGGGAGGTAGGAGATATGATTTCCAATTCTATTGCGTTCGATGAGTGCGTTGAAAATGTTCTTTACTCGTCCACGACTTCGCGGAACAAGTGGATCATCTTTGAAAAGGTGAAAGAAGAAGAAGCAAAGGAAGAAAAAGGTATTTCAGAAAGAAATAGAAATTTCTCAGTCACACACACACACATACACACCGCTCTATTTCATTTGAGTACAATAGTCAGTACAAAATGAGTTCACGATTCACAGCTTTCTCATTCCGAGACTTGATTTACTCTCAATCCATTCGGATTTCCATTCATTCCATTAGTGTCTACCTATTCTTCACTCCTTGGCAATCAATTACATGAGCCACGCATACATATACAAGGATATGTAATATATAATATAAAGATCTATACACCTTCACTCTTGGCAGTTACTACTCACAATAGGACAAAATCAGAATCTTTATTTCTTTAAACACACACACACACACACACACACACACACACACACACACACACATCTTATTTTGCGAACGGAGATGAGGTGGTTTGTCTTAAAATCGAGAAATTTAGAGACACTCTCATCGGAAAGGGTAAAAGAGAGCAGAAGTGAACAAAGGGAAATTTACCACGTGAGTTGAAATGATGCAAAAGTAGATAAAGTTATTAGAGCATGGAGAGAGAGAGAGAAAGGGAAGAAAGTGAAAAAGTTATTTATGCCTCGCACACAAAACACAAAGCCTTGCAGAAGAAGAAGACGAAGACGAAGACGAAGACGAAGTGAAGGGTTCACACGCACACACACACACACATTCCACATCACCATTGCAATTGTAGAGGAGTCAGTAGGATTTCGTAGGCATCTCCTCAAGAAGTAAGTAATCGCAGTAAGTCATCACGAAAGACATTCTTAGGCTTGTATGGTAGGGACCCATTAGTCTCTGTGACATTTGCACTTTCTCCACCGCCGCCACCAAATAAGCAACACGACCTACTGACACTCACTCACACAGCACCACCACCACCACCAACTTAAGTTAAGTTTAATGCCAAGGCTTACACCGTTAAACTACAACCTTTACAACGCGTGTAGAGGATTTCCTTCACTTCTCCCGGCTGACCAGCAACCCATTTTTCATCCACGATAAACACGGAGAATGTAAAAGTACCTACGAAGTGATTAGTACCCGTCCATCATCCCAACTGCAGTTGTTCCTGTTTAGTCACCGACCATTTCAAACAGCTAATGTACCTGTCTTTCCCTCCCTCTTGAATTATTCGTTACTTTCACTCCTTTCACACAGAAAGAAGAACGACACGGAGCTTAAGTAGCCAACAGAGTTTTTTACTCTCCGCGCTAAATGATCCTCCAAAGTACTTTCAGCTTTACAATTTATTCATGAAATGCTAAGTACTCCTCAAGAAACTAACTAACTTACAAGATAACTTGAGAATAAAGCCGGGTTCTTCTTCTTAACTCCACATTCTTTCTGTCTTCTCGTCCAGAGAGACACACGTCTTTGCAAAAAATAATACTCAAACATTACTAAACTGCTTTCTCTTTACCGTTAATACGTTATTTGAATAAATGCCTTTCCATAATTGCTATCCCTCCCATTCACTGTTTACTCTAATAAACTCTAACCAGCTACGAAGCTAATTGTACGATCCCTTCATTCATACATTCAATTAATATGACTGACGGGGAAACCTCCTATAAATAAACAAACACAATTAGAGTAATTGAAGTTTAGAGTTTCTACCATTAAAAATTTACTACACTGTCGCGTGGATTTTAAACCGTATTTTTACCTCGTCTCGTCAAACACAAGTGTATTTTTTACTACACACAACAGAATCTCAATACGCTCCCAATTTCAACAACGATTTCATTCAACATTCAACACAATGTAAATAATAACACCTCTATTACTGTGTATTAAATTCAGGGAACAAATTTTACGACAAAACTTTATTTTATTTCTCGTGTCTTACGTTCTTCATAGAGAGAGTAAACTTTCTCTCACACAAACACAAACATTTACACACATTTGAACTTGTACACTTACTCCTCCTGCCTGCCTGTGTATTTAGTATTTGTGTATGCCGTACTTTTTTTTACCTTTACTTCTCTAGTAATAGAAATGGAGAATTATGCGTCGTAAGAAATAATGGGTAGGTAAGTATAGTAGTGGAGACTCGACGGAATAAGCAGGAGGAGGAGCATTTGAGGAGAAAGTACAAAAGGAAATGGAAAGTTATGGCGGAGTGGGTAAGTGTAAAAACGAAGGGATAAAGGAAGGAAGAAAGAAAGAAAACACAAGTCTGGGAGTGAATACTCAATTGGCAGTATTCATATCGTATCATCCTCAAAATATCTCTTCAAATGACATCGTTTCACTTTACCAACAGTCTGAGGGACGTGCAAACGAGTTTCGATCCTACTTCTCTCACGACCTCATTCAATACATTCATGATTACTGTACTAAAAGTAAAACTAAACTGCCTCTACCCATCCGCCAACCTTACCTTCCGTTCCCTTCTTCTTGTCCCACACCCAAATCCAAAATCCAAATTCCAAATTCCAAATTCGTCCAACACACTTTCCTTCTTTCCTCAGGACACACTACCATTCAAAGCTCCAGGCAAACTGACTCGATCCGCATTCCACTATTTCATCATTTCCTACCGCCCCACAAAGAAACTTTCCCCAGTTATGTCCTCAATATCTTCCCTTCATCTCCTCCGTAAGTCCGTCCGTCCGTCCGTCCGTATCTCCATCCACCCACCAACTTGTCCACTCTCATAACTCCACTGTACCGCTTACTTCCACGAGGAAAAAGAAATAGAACTATCCAACACAATATATATATATGGAAAATGATACAAGTTCCCCACTTATGAAACCTCATACACCATTTTTAAGGTTCTACCCTCTTCGTTCGCTGTTCCTTTCAAAAGAAAGACCTGTGGTCCCAAATTTTGTCCCACTCATTCATGTCTCTCTCTCTAATGTATACTTGAAACTAGTCGAAACTAAATTTACCACGTCAAGACTCCATAGGGCAACCTCACTCTGTCTGTGTAGTATGTCCCTCTAATCTTATACGGCCACATTTGACGGTAGCTCCTTGCATGCCACACATATAACACTAAATCATTCCTTGACTTTTATTGTCCACCCAATTTTTGAACCCTTTCTTCACAAATAGTTTCCCACGTAGTTGTCTCCAACAACCAAACTTATACCACACAACTTCCACAAGGCTGTATTATCAACATTGAGCTATGAGGTATGCGTCCAATATTATTCCCCATTACTTTCTCCACACACACACACACACAACACACACATCCAATTCAGGTACAAACCAATTCTACTCTCTGTTTCCCCATTAAAATGTAACAACACACCCGCAGTGTTAAACCTTTATGTCATTTTTACAACACTCCGTGTACTTCTTTTTGCATACTCACATACCAACCACACACACATAATATTATATAATACGTACTCCCTGTCTAACCTATATTATATATCAAGGCTTTAACTTCACCACACCTAATCAAAGTTATTTCGTCTACTCCTACACAAGAATGTGTGACTCACACAACTCCGAACGAAGGAAGGAAGGAAGGAGAAATAAATCGCTGTTTCTGGAACAAAACCCTCAAACTACGGCAATAACAAAAGTACTTCGTGATTGTTGGTGCATTGAGCTAATTCAGATGGGACAACAAGAATGGGCGAGAATGGATGCAATTTCAATTGCGAGAGGGATGAAGTAGAAGCATGTTGGAGTGTGTAACATGTTTTTTAGTGGAGAGGTAAAAGTAGGAGAGAATAGAAGCTAGCACACACACACTAGACTCACACACACATGTGTTAGACGCGAGGAGAGTTCAGAGGCGTAAAGTAAACTCGCACCGGTGTCATGAAATATAATGAGAAAGCCATAAAAGAGAAAAACATTCAGTGTCTCTGGAGATGTTCATATCACGTTGGAATACATAGACAGACTCTCCTTCTCTCTCTCTCTCTCTCTCCATTCTCTATATATTGACAGTAAAAGAAAGACGTTTAGTAAGAAGAAGTTCGGGAGAAAGTAGTTGGAAAGGAGGACATGAGAAGAAGAAGATGAGGGAAGAAATGGGGCATTAGATTCAATCTCCTGTCCTCCTGAGACAGTAATCATTTAATAGTTATGCCCCTCATCATCTCTCCCTCCGCGTGTCCCCTCAATCCCACCATTTAGATTTCCGTCTCGCCAAATGTCCCCATTTCTCCTTTATCGTCAATCATTTTTAATTCATACCTTCTCCACAAGATTGCTTTAAAGCTTTTAGACTCAATCTCTCTCTCTCTCTCTCTCTCTCTCTCTCTCTTCACTCCTCATACATACACAGATATATTAATGCTTTCTCCCTCAGTCTACCTGAGAAGAACCTCCCTAGTAATTATTTAAACGCTGTCTCGATCTTCTCGATCTTCCACACACACACCACCGACCTACGTACGTATACAGTTTGCTCAAACTTTGTCTCAAGGTTCGATCGATTTGCCAGAACGTCCTGCACAAAACTATATGACACCATTTAAACTTATTACAAGGGCAGGCAGGTGGTAGCGAATTTAACTATTTCCACACAACTTCTCTCATCATTTAAATTGCAAGTAGAAGAAGTGTGTGTGGCGTTCCAACTTCAAACAACCTTCGTCCAACAAACTATAAGAACAACTTCTCCTGTTCCTCTCCTTCCTTCCTTCATTCCTTCCTTCCTTTCTCTACTCAACCTCATCATTGCCTATCGCAGCTTTCCTCTGCACTTTCACTTTGCATGGCAGAATTCGCCCTGCAACTCCTCCTGCTTTTGACTCAAACATTTCGTTCTTTTCCCACAGAGTATATTCAAAAGGTACACACAGAGTATATACAGACAGGAAAGGGTTAGGAAATCTTCACTTGCCTACAGATGCGTGTGTAACAACCGGAGTATAATGTAGTTAGACGAAGTGTGTAATTACTTTAAGAGTGGGTTTTCTAAACTCGTCTTTGTTAGTATTCATCTTTGTGGACAAGAACGACACACAGTGACAGAGTCGTCCACAAGTCCTCACATAAGAAACCAAAGTAAAAGGACTGGGAGTTTTAGTGTAAAGAATAGCTAAAGAGTTTTGGGGAGAAGTGTGTGCTCAAGTAGGTTGTACAACCATGTGGATGGATGCTGATTACTAAAGGCCAGTTTGTTCGTGTTTCCTTCTCTAACGGAGAAAACATCTTCTTCACTTTCACCCACTTGAGATGTGCATAACATTACGGCGACACTCCCTACGAAGAAGAAGGCGAAAGAAGTCAGTCCTTCAAGTCACACTGGTGAAAGTGAAAGAGAAACTGAATGTTGTTAGGCTGCTGCTACAACCATTCCACCAATTTGACTTGGTGGATTGTTGCGTACTTTTTTAATGCTTCAGGGATTCTGTGAAGATGTGGCTGGGAATTCTGAGAGATTCATTCCCTCTCATTGTACGTGTGTGTATGTGTGGCCAACACAGATCTCACTTTCCCTCTTTACATATATATATATATATATCTACCACCACTGGGAATATATATAGCTCACCCTGTGTGTGTGTGTGTGCCTTCATGGTTCATTGTATGATATTATTCGCTCTTGGATCTTGTAGTGGCACATTTTTCCGGACAATTAAATCAAGACAGAGTCGTTACTGAGGTTCTCTTCTTCATGGAAATGGCCAACTGAGATTTCCTCTGTCCCTCCGTGTGCATACGTATGTACGTAGGCGCATTACTTTCTCACTCACTCTCCCTGCCTGCCTACTTTCACTCTCTTTTTTTACCCTCATCCTCAAATCCTTACACTTTCCTTATTCCATTCATTTATGAGTTCTTCAGTATCTAAAGACAAACATTATATACACCCCTTGGCTAACACGACGTGCATTTCATTTGCATCTGGTTATCTAGTATAATTAAATGTCACTGGTTTCAAAACACACATAACCTTATATGGTAATTGTCTTGGGAAATATATATACTTTCAAAATTACAAATTATCAGTACCATTTTCTGCAAATAAGGGATGAGACTTGCAAAAAATTGGTCTAAGATGCTGGGCAGTTTCTCCAGTAGGTTACATGCACCGCCGCATTACTCAAAACAATTTCTACCCCGTGGAATAATATACACGAGTAAAACTGTGCCTACAATTAAATTAGTTGGATTTTGGGGCAACCTTCGTGGGTCAACAACTGCTTGCACTAACAGAGGAAACTATATATTAGGCTGTAAGCAATAATGAACGGAATGGTAATTACTTTTTGTCTATTAGTTTATATGGCTAATTTAAGACTCCCTTCAGAAACCATGCGAGTCTCCTCGGTAAGAGACATAAAGTAAGATCAAGTGTTCTGCTGGTTATGTTTGACAATAAAAATACCTAATACTTCGGGATCAATTTCTTCCGGCAATAATGCTTCCCCAGCTTTATTGCTAATGTAACTCCTTTCTTACCAAGATTACCCGGCTAATCGAACTCAACTCCATTTTCTCAGATTACTATTTTATTTCCCATCTGTCCTTACTACACAACCTCTGCTTTTTGCTTTTTCTGTCTACCCCAGAATAACAACACTACGTCCACGTCATCCCATCAAAGAAAGGAATAGATTTGTACTACCATAATATTCCCTTCTGCAACAACCTTTTTGATTACAGCCTGAAAAATTTTAAACTCGAATATTTATTAATAAATTACCTCGTAATCTTAATTAATTGAAACCACCCCATATAGTAGACAATGATGTCGCACACTATATATATACCTACGTACGTCATTATTCCCCACAGGTTGTTTATTGTTCCTCCAATCCCAGGGCAGAAATAATAAAGGAAATGAAAAATGGGATTAGGTATTCTGTGAAGCGTGAGATACAGATGAATTTTATCTTATTATTGATAAAATGACTTGCACCTACTTTCGTGGAAGCGATTATTTCCTTCAGTGAGAAGGAAGAAGATAAAAACTCAGCTCAGCGATTGCTTTCACACTTTCCACCACTTCCTTTATTATCGTGAGGGAAGGTGCGTGTGACTGTTCCTCTTCCTTTTCTACTTCTCTACGGACGAAGGGAGGGAGGATTTTCTTTATCTGCGAACATAAATATTTCCTCGCATTCTTCTTTCCAGCTCCTTCTTCCTTTTATCCTTCTATTTTCACTTTTTTGTCTCCCAATACATTCATATCATATCCCTTTATGGGGCTCTGAGATTGAGATGTCTACGAGTGTAGAGAACACAGATATGAGTTATGAAAATGGATCTCCAGATGCACAGCGAAGAATAGGCCACAGGGTATACGACGTTATAATGGGAGCAGATCACATTAACTCACACAGCCAGCACAGCCATGAACAATAAGAAACGAACCTCACTTTCTCCCTCACAGTTTTAACATGTGTGTGTATGTGTGTGTGTGTGTGTGTGTGTGTGTGTGTGTGTGTGGTTCAGCATAAGGAAACTTACACAGAAGAAGAAGACCTTTCCAATGTTGCTTCCTGCTTTCATAAAAATAATTCCACCTGACAACCCTAAATCCTATAAGGGTCTTCGCTTCGCACACTTACGAGTCTTCGAAAATGAACGATACACCCGGAGATTTAATTTAGCCTCTAAAATAAAATTACCTGTCGTCGACATTTTTTTAATGAATTCAAGTTTGACATTCTTCTTACATCTTAGGAACCTAAAGTGAAGTGTATTGAGTGGAAGGAAGATTTAAATATCTTTCTCCTTTTCGAACTCTTCAGCTTCTAATTATTTTTTCAAGGAAGGTCTCAAGAAAAAGCAATTAATACAGCCACAGTCAACACTAGAGAATTTCCAATGAACCCAAAGTATCAAGTGTTGATCCTATTTCTGTTTCTTGTGACACACGTATTTTCATTTCTTCATTTCTTCATTTGCATCCCAGGGCACAAGAAAAATGAATACTTTGTAGAATTTCACAAGGAACGTGTATTTTACGTTTCTAGCAATATTTTAAGAGTAGAAAATATGTCAAGAACATCTTCCTGGAGGAAACACGAAATTCATAAAGTTTGAACTGGAATTAAATAGTTTTACATCCACCCTTAAACCGTCTCTTAAGGGGGGAGGAAAGGGACAAAAAAAGAGGAAGGAACGCTAAAAACTAAAAAGCAGGCAAGTTTTTTCATCTGCTAGTAGCGGCTTTGCTTTCGCAATGATAAGAACGTAGAGGGCGAATAGATTTTTATGTTCATTGGCACGAAGGATGGGAGAGCGGAGTGAAAGGCTGACGAGGCTGTTGGGTTGAGCCTACGACAATATGCACGCAAAAGGATTTGAGTTTTGGAGTTCACCTAATCCCACAAGCTGAGGAATGCTTTCGTTCCATTTCATTTACTCGTAATCGTAACCACAAAATGTAAAATAATAAAACTCAGATGAATTCGTATTTTATGGACGAGTCCCCAATCTCGTAGAATGTCAAATGACATCCTTCGGAAGAACAAAACATTCTGAGAAGTGGATGGATGAACAAAATGCAAGCAATCTCCTCGAGGGTAAACACATATCTGGGCTGTTTCACGCAATAAAATAAAAACAGAATAAAACCAAAATTTCCTGAGGACCCACACTAAATATATATATATATATATATACATAGTGTGCGGAGCTTTAAAGTATGGAAGCAACAACAGAGACATTATGGTGAAAAATTCGTCCTACGAATAATCCTGAGTGTGGCAAAAGTAAAAAGAAAAGACGTGGGACTTTACGGGGAGAATATTGTGTGTGTGGAGAAAGTTGATGTGTACAAAGTACAAACACAGAAGACGAAGTGATGGTAGTGGTGGTAGAGAGAAGGGCAGAACAAATTTACCAGATTTCGATTTCACTTTGTCTCTAAAGCCCTCTGTTTTCTCTTTCCCACATGATAGTTTTTCTTCAAAATGAAACTTCTTCAAGTCACACTTGAAATGAAGATCACGTTTCAAAAGTTCTGGTCTCTCTCTCTCTCTCCGTTGATCTCTCCCAAGGACCACCGAACCAAGTTGTGTCTCAACAACAACTTCTTCTACTTCAATATCATCTTATAACACTTCGCCTCATCTTCCCCATTGACTCCCCCAAATGTTATTATTATATAGTCCCACAACCAATTCAGTCTGCTTCCTCTCTCTCTCTCTCTCTCTCTGTAAACTACCAACTGTATACCAAAGAAACTACCCTCTCAAATTGCCAATGCTTCAAAGCTGTCCATCAATAATCTCTCTCTCTCTCTCTCTCTTCACTTTTACTTCCGATCTTTCAACTCTCTACAACTACTACAACATCCCATCCTGTTCCTTTCTCAACCTCAAGGCTCGCCAAATAAAAGATCGTCTATATATTTATGACTTATTTTGACTGGCTTTGTGGAACATCATTTAAAAATTTATTGCACACTATTCTCTGTGTAAACACGTTGCACTCTACAGTCTCTGCACACAACCGAACAACCGAACTGCCACTTGTTCTGCAGTAAACCTTTCCATGGAAGCGAATAAGCGACAGTAAGGAGAATTCATTTGATCCATTTCATTTGCACCAGCTTTCCTCCGAAAGCACTTTGCACAAGAGGAGCTTACGAATGCAGTAGTACGTTTTTTACCTAAGCACAAATAATCTCGCTTCATCCTACAAGCTCCTGTTCTTCTGTGTCTTCCATCCCCACAAGTTGTTAATGCTAAACAATGCAACGTAGTTATCCATGGAGAGAAGTGCTTATTATTATTATTATTATTTGGACCTTCCTTCCAAAGTTCCAACCTTCGGATTAATCCAGTTGATGTGGAACACACGAAGAGTACCTGAGGTGAGGGAGCCCACGAGAGACCGAGTCGCTTTAATTGTGATGCGACAGATAGTTGAACATAATAATTACTGTTTACCCTTTCAAGCCACAAACCAGTTCAATATTCATTCCGGCTGACGGCAAAATTACCTCGGAGCAAGCTAAGGACCAACACGTGCCTATTTATTATAGCCTCTGTGTCCATGTGTTTATTGTGTGTGAGTGTGTTGTGTGTGTGTGTGTGTGTGTGTGTGTGTGTGTGTGTGTAGTTCCACAATTCCATCATCATCATTGATTACCCACTTACTGCATACGAACTACAGCTAATGTGAGAGCCACGCTACTTGCCCAGGTTTACTTGTATAATTTGTATTAACGAGAGTTGAAGGAAGAAATACATCCGAATTTCTCTGGTGAATAGAACGGCATCCATTATTAATGTACACAAGTCTACACAACAATCCATTCGTTGAAGCTTAAAGTGAGAAGCCTTGAAAGTGAAATGCATTTTGGTATCGAATCCATTTGCAAGTTTACTCACAAACAAGTGAGAGAGAAAGAGAAAGTAGCGAGGTCCTTAAAAGGAATAAGGAAGAAATAAGGCTGATGATGTTAATGCAGAACACACTTGAAGTCTCACACCACCACCACCACCACATTGACTCCTGTCTTCCCTCTCTCAACTTAATTACATCAATTCTGCTCAAGTAAACAATACCCTTGTGGGGTTACAATGATCCACTCATCATGTTTCTCATCTCAAACTTTCATTTCCAGCGACTAACCTCCTCCGCGATCGCCTACACTTCCAATCAAGCCCATTCCAACGATATCCTCTCCTCCATTACAACTCAACCACAAGGATACTTTTGTTCTCCCAACCTTATCATCAACTCCAATACTTCCACGTATGAATTTTTGTACTTTTGTACTCCTCCTCCAAACATTCCACGTAATCAGACACAATCCAACAATCCAACGGAAAGTGTTGATCATCAGAGTTCAGAGGAGTTCCCTTTTCCCCATCACGTCTCCTTCCTCATAGTTCCTCACCCTTCCTTCATCATTCCATCCGTGTGAAATTAACACACATACACACACACACACACTGCAACTCTAAATGAGATGGGCAATAAAATAAGAAATAGGAAATAGGTCTTCAATTACCAAAGACCTTTCTCACACCGTTGCCCTTCTTATTAAGGGTTTCAAGCACCTCACTTTCCATCTCTCACAATTATGGGAACGTTTTCTAAAGAATGTTTCATAAACAACACCTGTGCACTGCACAAAATCGAGTTTATACCCAAAATCTACCGATGGAAATTATGGTTCACTAAAAGTCCGAGCATTTCAATTTACGCTTGCAATTCCTGAATTTAATATGGTCACGTGTATATATACAATCCACCCTGAGCATTACACGTCTTTACTCTCTATACTCTCTACACACACATTCCTATTATTCCTATACACTTCCTCTTGGGAGTTAATTCAGTTCGCAATCCAACTGCTGCAGAAACCTTCTTAATGGAGAATATTTTAATGGATTCAATGAAAGGCAGGAGACCTACACTCTTATGGGCTGATCGTAAAAGAATGAGTAAAAAATAAACCCTCGAGTTGCTCTTACTCCCTACAATTAAAAAATCCATTTAATTGTCTGGAGTAAATAGGAAAAGGGATACACACACACACATACATACAACATAGCAAAAAACTAAAAAAGGAGTCTTAGACGAGACACTCAACACTCAACACACAAAGGATAAAAGAAGAGAGAGAGAGAGAAAGCTGAAGTTGGAGGCTAATTGGAGGGTGATAAATTGTAAACTGTTGAGAAGAGAAAGTTCATTACGTGTGGAATGGAGAAAGTCCGAGAGTCCCATTTCCAATGTCCGATTCCCAGACACTTATGAACTAAGCAAGATTAACGAGCTGTGAAAACCATTTTTACTACGCTAAATGCTCCTCTCTCTCTCTCTCTCTCTCCCTTCGTGACCGTAATACATTCATGAGAGTTAAACCAAAACTCCAATTTATTTCTTTTCATTGTGCCTATATGGTCAGTCTCAGTAGTAAGTCCCGATTCCCGATCTCCACCCAATTCTCAATTCCTCACCGCACCACCACCACAACAATTATTCCTTCACCCTACATACACGCCTGCTAATCTGTTTATCTTTCTACACATCTTTTGCAAACTTCCCTCTGCAAACTCTCCAATAACTCTTACACATCTGTGGTTTATTTGGGCGTGTGTGTGTTCCTATTCCCCTTCAGGCTATATAGTCTCTCTCTCTCTCTCTGTAGCCACTTAATCTTTGAAACTCTTCCTTCACAGTTTTCTTCGAAAATTACCCCGAAGAATCTCCCTACACACAAACAACAACTACACAAATACACTACACAGCCTCTCACTTCTCCTCAAGCAATTAGTGTTATTATCATTGTGTGTAACTCCAATTGTACGAACATCTAAACTCCAACCTCCCTCCATTCGTCCAACCAACTTTCTCCGCGTGTATTTCTCCATAAAGCGCACCAGCCTTCCATTATGATACGCGACGTACCGAAGATTCTAACTTGTAACTTTCATTACGATCAACTACCAACATCACGTCTTAATCACAGCAAGAAGAACCTCTTGTAAGTGTGGAGAGTGAAGGGAACACAATTTCCCGTAATGTGTCCTCTCAGGAGAAAGTTTTTTCATTCCGCAGAAATATTATTTTCTCCCAGGGAAACTGCGTGAACTCCTCTCCTCCTTCAGATCAAGCTTCCATTAAGAAATTACTAATTGATGTGACGAGTACGCAACACCGTCTGCCTTAACTTCGTACTACTTTCTCTCTGACCATCTCACCTCATGTGGTTTCCCTAATAACTCCTCACTGCTCCTGCTAATAACAAGTATAACAACTAGAAATCCGTACTTTCCACTTTCCCACCTCCACTCTGCAATAAAAGACTACAAAAAGATATTATCGGTACGAATGTTTGAAAGCTACACGTACACTCGCTCTCCTGCTTGTTCCTCGTCGTCGTTTGTGTAGGTGAGTGAAGGATGGCTCCTCTCGTACAGACAATGCGTCAGCTAACCTGTCCATCTGCCTTTGAATACGCCCTCCGAATCCAACTCAGTCAGCATTTTATTACAAATAAGGAGTGAGAGGAAGAAGATTAATGATAAAGCACTGTCTCTCTCTCTCTCTCTCTCTCTCCAGACTTTCTCTCAAGTATAATTTCCTTATTACCGACCCACCAAGCTATAATTTCGTTTAGACTCATCTCCTTCACAGAGTTAGTGAGACAACGAAGATGAAACAACGCAGCAGGAGGGAGGCTTCCTTCTGCCAGCTATTATTATTATTACCACCGTTACAATGAATATTTCCCTCACTACTACAACTCCCAGTTCACACAAGAAGAAGAAGAAGCTCCGATTTTAATTTACATTTCTCTGGGGTGCGTATTCTTTCCTTGTGAGAACGCACTCTGCCTCTATCATTTATACTTATCTCCAGTCTAGAGTCTAGATTCGCCTACCAACTACCAACTACCACGTCTATCCATGTGATTCTAGTCTCTAGAATGAAGCTTATAAATTCCTCTACAGAACCTTCTGCATAAATAAACTAACGATATATCCTTTCCGTCCATTCATTTCCTTGTAATGAGGGACTCACTGTTTCTTCATCGTTCTCTAAAAGCTCCTCAACAGAATGTTACCTTTGAACGTAATGAAAATCTTGTGAGTCTTTGATGAACGCTAAGCATGAGAGTTCTTTCACATGACTCATCAAAGGCTACTCATCTATACTCGTCCGAGAGGTCTTCACAGCATCAGACAATAATAAGTAGTTGCACAATCATAAGAATTACTTTTCACCACATGCGTTCATTTTTGATGCCTTCCTATCACGAGAACTTGTGTCGGCAATAATAATATTCATTTGCAATGTAATATGGACACACACACACACACAGAGAGAGAAAGTGGACTGAAGCATTTACACCAACTGCTTCCCCATCATCAGTTCCCTTTAACATGTGTGGGACAATGAGCAGAGATGAAGCTTCACCAGAATGGGAAGCAAAGAAGCAGAAGGGCGTGTGTATGAAATGAAATCTCAACAAAGTATCTACACAACACAAGCATACAGCCAGACATATTATATAAGAAGACATGTATGTAGACACATATATCACATGATATGGGTACAATACATGTAGCAAGTACTTTAATTAGTATAATATGCCCTTAAGCCTCACAATATTACATGAGACTTACGCATACCTTAGCTTAAGTCATACCTACGTAAATATTATTCAAAGACTGTAACCTTCACAAGGTCTGCAGCCCAACGAGAACAGGACGTGCAATTGTGTGGAAAGAAGGAAACTGCTTCAATATATAGTCTGCTTTCTCCACAGACTACACAGAGAAACTTCTCCAACTCTCACAACTTTTCATTCTTAGAAAGTACAAATCAACAGATTCGAAGCAGTAGGGAAAGTAGGGATACAACTGTGTATAGACATATACCGGCAACCACAGTTAAACAAAATAGAGTGTTGCAAAGAAGTGAGAGGCACCACGAGGGTATTGTTTCTTCAGATAATAATAATACATCGCGGGATTTGCACAAGAAGAAGAATAAGATCATCGGAGGAATCTCATTTTGGGTTCAAGATGCATTCGAGATCCTATGTAATTCTATAATTAGGAAAAAGCAGTTGAGCTCTCGTGTGCTCCAAATTGAAAGGATTTTCGGTAGATGTGAAGATAAAGGACAATCTAAAGTCTGCAGTGTTGGAACTCCAGGCACCTTCGAATGGAGTGCAGGTAGGTAGGGTGAATGGGAGAATAAAAGTAAATCTTCTTTATAGACAGAATAATCTCGTTACACAACTCCTGCCTCTACATTCCTTTCTTCCCTTGATTTTCTTCGATTACATTCTAATTATTTGGGGAGTGATACAAAAGGAGCTCTACGAGAGTTCTTAAGTGTCTTCTCAGCGAAGAACACGTAAAGATACTTCGTATGAAGCATTCAGAGAGACTCACATTTACATTACATTTAACTCAAATCAAAGGTCCGTTACTTTCGCATTACCTATGCTTCCTACTAACTCTGCTCCTGCTCCTATTTTAGTTTTAGTGGATAAACCTAAACTCGTTGCGTACTTAGATCCGGTCCAGAGACTTTGGCCACGCTACTTGTTCACAAAATATCTACAGACGACTTGAACGTAGATTGAAAGTTTGTTTGAAAGGCGACTGTTTCAGAATGGAATTGGTTCGGTACAATGATAATGGTCAGAGTGTGAGCCAAGTGCTTTTTGAAGAGTGCACAACAAAGTTAGTTTGGGAACTTGTTTCTGATCGAGAGAGAGAGAGAGAGACTGACTGAGACTACATTAAGAATTCAAGTGAAAGAAGTAAACTTGACCTCTGGGGACGGTTGATGCTGAACTTTATAATGCAAAGACGTAAAAACCTGAAAAATACAAATCCTGTTTGTTCTCTTTCCGCTACGGATTTTCATTATCGATTCGTTTAGCTCAATTTGGTAGCAAATGAGTCGGGGATTTCGATTTCAATCCTCCCTTCAATCTCTTTTTATTTCGTTCCCAATCTGTCTCTAGCTTTCCTCCTTTTTTCTCTTCACTTTCTTCACTCCTTCAATTTCCCGTCTCTCTCTCTCTCTCTCTGTGTCATTGAAACCAGACGTGTTGTAAGTCATACACTCCCCAAAATTCAAGTGTACACACACTAAACCACTTTCTCCAAAGCTTATTCACAGTACGTGTCAATTCTGCAATAGACGTCTGTCCTTCCATTTCCCCATTTAAAAGTTGTCTTGCACGCTGAGCTTTTGAAATACCTCCACCGTCTAAAATGACATTTGCTGTCAACCAAACAAATCCACACACTTTTTTCTCGAGCTGCGTTCTTACATTTTACACCTAAGCCAAGTCCATACAATTCTTTCCATTTAAATGTTATACTTAATTCCTACGTGTACATATACAAAAAGAATTCAACTTATCATCTGTAAAACTGTAATAAAACAAACTACACACAACTCTCACCAAGAATTCAGATCTACCAAAGATTTGCCAGACGCCTGAAGGGAACATCCTTTCCTCAGTATATTCACTTGAGAAGGAGTTCGTTAGCATCCCATTAAGCCAAACTTCTTAAATTTAGAAAGAAAGCAAAAAAAAACAGAAAAATCTGCCATCAATCGTATCCAAAATTAAATGGAAAAGTTTTGTAGGCAGTTGAAGAAACCTAAATTAGTCAAAGGCCGACATGAAGACGTGAAGACGTTATTTCACACACACAAATAGTGGCGGATGTGTTGTTCCTTTGATTACAACTCTCTCTCTTTACTCCTCCCAACTTTCCCTTATTTCGTCACCCTAAAGATCAAATGCAACCCTCACTGCCCACGTGTTAACTGTGTGTGTGTGTGTGTGTGTGTGTGTGTGTGTGAATGTGAGGTTGTGTCTTGTGTGTGTCTTGTGTGTGTCTTGTGTGTGTGTGTGTGTCTGCTGGCAGGCAAAATTGAAGAGAAACTCAATAATGCTAATTTCAGTTTTGATTAAGTTTCCCACAGAACGGCTGGCCCGGCTCTCGAGAAGAACTACTTTCTCCAAGCAACAAAAGAAACTCAGAGAGAGAGTGAATTAAGGTTGTGTTACAGAAACATAGTGAGCAAATATTTGGGAACGAAATTACCTTCGCATAATTGATCCTCTACTTCTAAAGAAAGATTTGCAAGGATAAATAGGGCGGTGAGCCCCATCACTCCCCAGGGAAAACTACGAGAGTTCCCCACACATTAATTTCCGAATTTTAACCTTCTTCTCTACTTTTTTTCATTCTTACCTCTCGAAAACTTTATCTAGGTTTCTGGGCCCCCGTTGCACCAATCAGCCTTTTACTTTTATCTAAGTCAAATTTTTCCCTAATAAAATCGATTTCTCAACAACTCCTTCGTAACTTTCCATTGTTTTAATGAGTGCTTTCAAAACAGAACGGAAATGAAAGTGGGTGGCGCTCTAGCGCTACGGAAGAGTGTCCTTCGGAGGAATCCAAAAAGTAGAAAGTGCGTCATAATGCCAACTGAACCAAACAGCCAACTGTCTCTCACTCTGTCTCCTAATTTTTGACAAAGATTGAACTTATTAATGGGCCTACGACGACGACTGAGGGAGAAGAATGGAGCGAGCAGTGTAACTTTCCACTAATTGATATTGAGATTTCCTTACTTCTCTTGTCAATCCGGGTGAATTCTCTTTGTTAAACTCCCGACTTTCCTTCCCTTCCTTTCTCTCCCTCTCTCTCATTATGCAATATGCATCACCATCTCACATCTCAAGCACCAACCTAACTCTCTTTTGATTATCGATTACCCAATCTCATAAGCTACTTTCACCATCCGAGACATATGTCACGTAAAGAGAAAGTTACACTCTCCCATTCCTTCTTGTGGTAAGCATCACTTCCTTCCTAAAACTCTGGCCACTGTTCTCTCTCCCTCTCTCTTTCAGCCCACGCGATACCAAAACCAAATTAAATGTTTGCGAAATACACACAAACTTTACAAAGTCTTCTATTATTACTCATTTCCTATAGGTACAACGTAACATCCTAGCATCCTCAACATTCGTGCACGACTCAATTTAATAACAAAGACTAAGCATAAAAACCCAATTCTCTGAACACCTTCTCTCTCTTCAATTACAATGATCACCAGGCAACCGTACATGAAAGTCCACGAGAATAAGCAATTTTGAGCTTGAATTCATCTCTAAAATTTCCCAGAAGTCTTTACACGAAAACAAGGAAACTCCGCTCAGAAATCACAACCAGAATTAATTTGATTATAATTCAAATTCTACGCACTCAACCAGGATTGCCAGGATATATTAATTACACAAAATATTTGTAATTTCATTTTGTCCAAAACAAAACTTAATTGTTGTATACCAATTAAGTAACGAGGACACAAAAGAAATATATACATATTACAAATGTTCAGCCAATCAAAAAGCTACAAAATTTCCATTTCACCACAACTCTCCTCACGGTCGGAAGCTTGAAGCTGAAAGGTTGGAACTCAGAAGCCACTCGGACTTTGGACTTTGGAGTATTTAACATTTCGAAAAGAAACTAACTATACACACGTATGTATGCGGGTAATAGAAAGAACAGACAGAAAGAAAGATTCACTTTGAACTCTCCACACAAACTCTCAGTCCATTTCTTCGATCAGAGATTCCCTTCAACTCGAACTATTCCTCTGTATTGGTGAAAGCCACAATGTTCAATGTGACTCCATACACTTCTGCATTTATTTCAGAGGAAGCCAAGCGTTTAATTTAAGTTTGAGTTGCCATTATAAATCCACCGTGTGTTGAAAACACGTGATTGGTAGGGCCCAATAAACGTGAAGGGAGAGGAAATTGGCAACTCATAATATTATACACAGAGTATTGCAATTTTCCACTTGGTTATTGCGGAAAACCAATAGAGCTGTCATAGGAAGAATGCCATAAACAATTGAAGCCCAGATAACCCGAGAATTGTGAGGCAAATAAACGAAGAGAGCGAGCAGAGCTTTAGGTATTTATTCTTTACCGAGTATCTTTTGTGTGCTCCACTTTATTATGACCCAGTAGGGTCATATACAATCTGAGATGAATATTTTCTCGCCATAACTTAACTCGCAGAGCAGAAAGGGCCGCAGTGTTCAGTGTGTCTTTTTCTCCTATCTCATCCCATCCCCTGTTCAATGGAATAAATATTATAGCGTTGAATGGATGAACAATATTAATAGCACACACACACACACACACTATAATGCAGTAGACATGCTGAGACAAACTGAGGGGGATTATAAAGCATCTCATATATTTTATCCCAATGGGTTCTTCTCTAAAACTCTTCCCTACATTGCGTAGCGCGATATCCTCTCTCTCCTCTTCTCTCAGGTCTCGTACAGTCGCAATTCAAAATTCGATGAAAAAAACACTGGAGATGAAATATTCCGTCATACACGAGGCGAACGAGATAATGGAGCAAATCAAATGATTCATAGTCCACGTTTTCCTGGCAATGTAATGATTTTTCCATCGTTAAAAGATTAATATTTTGAATACATGCAAAGAACTATTCGGAAAGTATCGAAAAATTTCCTTAAAGTAGGTAACGTGCACTCTAAGGATAAAGTCGAGTCGAGCACCCAATTCCAAGACTCCAAGACTTCCAAGACTTCCAAGACTTCGATGCGCGTGGTTTGTGGGCTATCATTCCCAAATTCCAAACTAAAAACCCATCGTAAATGAAAATAAATTTGCTGAAGTTGCTAAAAACAAAGTAAACCGCTACTTCAGCTACTTTCACTCAAAATCCCGTTGAAAAACTGCAGCCTGCAAGTCTTCTCTCCACTCCTCATTCACGTCGCTTAACTTTCCTCGTATATTTTACTGCCAAAATTATGTTTTGCACAGCGTACATCGACACATTCTCAGTTTCGCATTCCTCTGTGTGTACACTATCCATCCATAATACGAAATAGTCCTTCAGAAGCAGATTGAAAAATGTATTTCATTCGCATCAGTCAGTCTGAAATATTTACTCTGAAACGATTGAGTGTTTCGATAGAATATTCTATTCCAACTATACACCAAACTCACTCACATGCCAATCTATACTCTGTGAATACATTTTGATTAAGGTTTTTTCAAAGAAATACAATCCTAATTGAATATCTGCAAGGAACTCTAAGAGTCTACAGCGTCTAAAAGCGCTATAACCTCTTATACACTTTGTAGAGCATCAAACGAGTCAAGCAGTAGTAAACCACTTAGGAAGGAATAAGGAAGGAACTGAACGCGTAGTGGAAGTTGCGAGCATTCCTCCAAATTATAATGAGTGTCGAGTATTTTGAGAAGATGCAATTATTTATGTGACAGCGGATAGTGTTGCAGCTGTAGACATTTCTTGAATAATGGATGTCATCCAACAGAATGGATTGTGTATTTGTGTGTGTGTATGTGTGTACGTAGAATATTGCTGGCTGTCAATTGTGTTGCCTAGTCTCCTCCACACTTTAATAGACCTTTGACACGGTAACAGTAGGAGAAATAGACGGAGAATCCCCAAGATAAGCATCCTCGAATTTACACAACAAGCCATAAGGTGTACTTTACTCTAAGATAACGACGACTCCAGGGTGAAAGCAACTTCACATGTTAACATCCACAGATCCACATGACTCGAATAAATTTTCAGAATGCACATTCACTTTCTCCTCCATTTAATCTCATCCCACTCGGATGCAACCTCCCAAGAACCTTCTTCTTCTTCTTCTTCTTCTTCTGCTTCTCATTCTCCTCTCCTCTATAAACCATTTCGAAACCGTTTCACACTAAATCTTACTCAACTAGCGATGCTACAAGCCCTCGCATGATTTGGGCTGAAGGTGCAATTCACAAAATCATAGACTGTCTTTGTCTGCATCTCCTCCATCTCCTCTCCTGTACTTAATGTCTTCGATTCACACGAGAGAAGCGAACGGCTGTGTTCGAATGAAGATTCATTCAACTACGAAATATTTATAATATTCATTCAAAAGGAACGAACGTATACACAAGTACAACCCATGGATGAATCTCTAATCCAGTTCTCACATTTATTCAATTCACGAGGATTTAGAGTCCATTTCTGTCTTTTTATGTCCTCCCATCACAACCATCTCTCAAACAGTTTCTCATACCCTCGATTCTTCACCCATACAACTTATCATGAATTATATCCTTGCTACCCATTCCACTCCAAACACACACACACGGATCAACATCAATCGTAAGCTTAAGAAGGTCACATAAACGATCTGTCATATTATTTATCAACAACCGGATACTCCGGATACAACTCAAAATCACAAGTGTCGTCGGTTTCAACAAGACTAAAAGTGTCTCTTCGAAGAACGAAGAATGATTCATCGTTCGACACTACATTCTATTCCTCGTGCCTTAGTAATCCCCGTGTGTGTAAGGTTGTTTCCTTCCCATTGTGTGTGTATGTGCATGCTAATATGCCAACGAAATAAACCTAAGCCACATAGCTTTCCTTTATTATTCCTTTCTCTTCCCATATCCATCACATCATCCAACCAGTTTAAATAATTTTATACACTCTGCATTCTGACAGCAACGTGTGGAGGTGAATGGAAGGTTACATTAAAAAGCAAGCACACCTGAGTGTGTGTGCATTACTGTGCATCGTCGTCTGTCAGGAAGCTACCTGCGGCAAATAACACATACACACGCCGTGTAGGAACAATAAGTACAACTTATTCCTTTCCTATGATGTTTGTTTTTTAAAACAGATGTATGATAAGTACGTTACATAACGAAGGCGAGGTTCACTTCACATGCACCACCAATTATTTAACCAAAAGTAGGAGCCAACAGCCACACACCACTTTATGGAATATCTTGTGAAGTATTCAAAAAATCGTGAGACGAACTCACGAAAGAAAGGTGCAGACGGAGACGGAGTGATTACATATTTCCTTTCTTGTGTGTTGGATGACGGGGAAAGTATCTGTAAGTACTGTTAGACTGCGAGTAGACACGTAGACGGATAATTTCTTACTTTCCCTCTGTGAACACTCGCATTATCACTTACAAACTTACAACATGAAATCAGACGTGAGCATGCAAAAGTCCAATCAAATATTTAACACCCATCATCACTCCTAATGATCCTTAATTTCCTTCGCTGCTGCTCTCCCTCAAAGTCATCTTCGATTCTGAAATGTACGACGCCTCCTTCACTTTCAGCAGGTGAAGGCAAATGCTACACACACACACACACACACACACACACACACACACACACACACACAC
>JAQGAD010000665.1:0-31364 GCA_034696625.1 Isotomurus palustris
TTCTTCGCATCTAACCTAACACAAATCATTTGCACGTGTTTCAAACATTAATGACATCGTGTTTCAAAGCAATTCTTATAAAAAGGGTTTACTTGTAATTACAGTTCGAAATCAACGAAGAATGGAAATCCTGGTAGACTCAACCTACTACAATTTGATCAAGTCAGGTAGAAAGACAGTGGAAGGACGATGTGCAACAGATAAGTACAAAAGCCTTCAAACGGGCCAAGAACTCATATTCCGTCCATCCGAATTGAATGAGGGTTCCCCGGAGACATCCATGAAAGCTGTTGCATCTAAAGTGACATGGTACGAATCTTTTGAAGCGATGCTACTCAATGAAGGCCTTGTGAATTGTCTCCCCGATATTTCAACTATCGAAGAAGGGTGCAAAATCTACCGTGCATTTCCAAACTATGTAGAAAACGAACTGAAGCTGGGTGTCATAGCCATCCAATTTCAATTGACTTAAACCTGTTCTCTTATATTCCATGTGTCAATAGTAAAACTGCGCTTCATAAGTGAGAAACGGCCGTGTGAACTCTGAACGTCTATTTATTTTATAATTATTATTAATTGCACGACTGAGCCTCATGGTCACGAAATGATGATACACTTGATAATTATTCATTCGATTAAGTGACAAATACAACAGATTGCTTTCTTTACAAACTTTTCCAATAGTATTGTAACGGCGAATGCAAAAATTGTTCATCTGAGAGGTTGTGAGATTGTGAGGGCAACTGCCACATAGATTACGTTATCTTGGGTTTTACTTCAACTAGTGAATAGTGCCTGTGTCACCTTATCTTCTATGTGGCAGTTGAACATACAGAAACCCCCATCAATTTGCTTGGCGAGACATATTTGCTGTTTACGTGGAACATGAACTGTGCTCCCAAATGTTGAGCAATAAGTCAACACGGGTGAAACTCCGGACTTCCAGGGCCGTTCCTCCGAAGCCATTGCACAAATCTTCCATCAGAGTCATTCGTTGCATGTATCTACCACCATTCACCAATTAGCCCCCATTCTACGCTCATTTTCATGAAACACATTAACTAATATTGATTCGACGCTGTTATCGCAGCTTTCCAATCTCAATTCATTCAATTTCGTTTCATGTGACCTGACGATCAAGAGCTGGAAAATACTGATTGACTGCACCTCATGTCCTAGAAGCCAACTCACTGCCACATGTAAACACCCATCCACTCGTACTTCATCGTCCTATGTTTCATGATGCCACAAAGGTGTTATACTAAAAAGTACATTTTTAATGTAATTAAACTAAATTAGTCAAAATAAAATAAAGGTTTGGGTTTCTGATCTTTTAAAGCTAACATTGCTAACTCATGCAGCTTTCTGAAAACACGTGTCGCCAATAGGTTTTTATTGTACGTATATGTTCTTAGAGCTAATGACATAAGATGTCTTTTTCTCGTAAGGTCTAATGGAATTGTAGCAAGTAAATACTATATAATTTACATTTTAGTATATTTAAGTCTATTTAGTCTATTTATCTACTTCTATGGTGTTTCTAATACAAGACTGAAATGAGCAGCTTTAAGGAGATTAGATCTTAGTCCTTAACGTTTGCTGCATGCACAAGTAGCAGTCCCCGCAGTCGCAGCAACTTCCAATTCTAGAATTACAGTTTAGTTTTATTCAATATAATTCCGTACGAGTAAGAACGGAGACTTTGAGAAAGAGTAGTGTCATTAATATATAAGTAACAGAAAAAGGTCTTTCCATAATCCAAGGTCTTCTTCTAAGGGTACATATATTTTTCCTGCCTAATCTTCCAGAAGTAAATCTTCTAACAAAATGCATACACCTTACATTCAACAATTTAACGATTATCTTCTATGCAATTGCAGACCAATACTTAACACAGACTTAACTAAATACCAGGCTGTATAAGTAATGGGCAGTAATAACGAGCAACATACTACTTGGGCGATCAACTCATTCGTCGTGTTATGGTATTTATACCCATTAGAAATCTAGTGAAGTAGCGGATATAGATTGAACTCAGCATCACACAACTCAATTTAGAAATATCTTAGTTGGAATATACAATGACTGAATACAAGCTGAATAAAACAAATTGATCTCTGAAGACCGAGAGGTCCAAATAAGTTTGATGAGAATGTGAAACAACTGAAACAAGCTCTTGTAAGCTCGAAGTATATAGGGATTTTCCATGAGATTCTTATAAAAGGCAGGAGAGTGTCTGACAAGCCTTAGTCAACGTACACTCTCCACTCTATACGAATACAATAATTCTCTCTGTTAGAACTATTTTCCACTTACAAGTTCACAATGGGTCCAGTGGAAGGGTCAGTCCTCAACGGTCACAAGATTAGTGGAGGAATAGGCAAGAACGGAAGTATCGCTGGCGTAGGAAGCGTTACAGTTCCAAAGGGGAAATATGAGAGACCCCAGATTCTTCCAAATGTCCTCCATCAAATTGGAGACACACCAATGGTCCGCCTCAACAGGATTCCTGTCTCCGAAGGAGTCCAATGCGAAGTCTGTAAGTACCCTAAACCTACGTTGTGTACCACATATCCTATCTCGAAATAAACACAACATTAATTAATCTTCCAGTGGCCAAATGCGAGTTGTTTGCTCCTGGGGGAAGTCACAAAGACAGGATAGCTTTAAGAATGATCGAAGAAGCAGAGGCTGACGGCCGTTTGAGACCTGGATCAATCATTATCGAACCAACATCAGGAAATACGGGAATTGGGGTAATGCGAGATTCACTTAAGTTTCCACACTATCCACACGTTTTATTCCAAGTAATAAGCGTGCATCTTCTCATTTTCAGGTCGCAATGGTCGCTGCAGTGAAAGGGTACAAGTGCATTTTAGTAATGCCCGAAAAAATGTCCGCGGAGAAGCACGAAACAATGGCTAGACTCGGGGCCACTGTCATTAGGACTCCAAAGAATGTACTTCACACCGCAGTTGCAGAACAAATTCACAAGGACACTCCCAATTCCATCATTCTCGATCAGGTACTTTTACTTACTAAGTAGATATCATATGAAATTCTACAGGTACAACAATGCCACATTATTTTAATGATAAATTATGAACAGTACGGGAACGGAGGAAACCCTCAAGTTCACTACGACGAGACAGCAGAAGAGATACTCAGCCAGTGCGATGGAAAAGTGGACATGATCGTAATGGGAGTTGGAACTGGAGGAATGGTCAGTGGAATTGGCAGGAAGATCAAAGAGAAGTGTAAGAACTGCGTAATCGTTGGCGTGGACCCTGAAGGGTCTATCATGGCCCATCCAGCCTCCCTCAATGAAAGTGAAACCAATTTCTGGGAAGTTGAAGGCATCGGTCACGACTGGATTCCCGATGTTCTTGGTATTATACAGCTCACATTAATTACTATTTAACTTGTAGACTAAATGAAGCCAATCAAATATTCTCTATTTCAGATCAATCGGTTATAGACAAATGGGTGAAGTGTAATGATAAGGAGACATTTAGCATGGCCAGAAGACTGATAAGCGATGAGGGAATCTTGGTAGGTGGAAGCTGTGGCTCTGCGGTGGTAGGAGCCATCAAAGCAATCAAAGAAGTTGGACTTAAGAAAGGACAGCGATGTGTAATTGTTATGCCAGATAGTGTGAGGAATTACATGTCCAAGTTCCTTTCGGATCAATGGATGAATGTAAGTTTACACGTTGGTGAGGATTAAAAAGAACATAATAATAAATAGAATTTAATTTTCTTTAGGAAAGAGGATTCCTAGCTGACAGTGAAGTAACAAAAGGCTATTCGTGGTGGAACAAGCCCGTCTCAACTCTCCCAATCTCATCCCCTATTTCAATCAACGCGAATTCGACAGTGGCCAATGCATTGAAAATCATGAATGAAAACAAAGCAGACCAACTTCCAGTTCTCAATAGTGACGGGTAAAGATTAACTGAACTGCTAGTAATAAGTGAAATAGTGAATACGATTTTTATTTCGCGATCGTTATTAGATACCTTCAAGGAGTAATTACATTGTCGCATCTCCTCAAGAATCTTCCAACGAGCAAAATCACCAAAGACGATTTGGTAGCAAAACTAATTTTCAATCAGTTCAAGCGAGTAACTGTGAATAACTCTCTTGGAAAACTGAATTACATCTTACAAGCAGTTCCCTTCGCTGTTGTCATCAATCCAGTAACGAAAAGTAAGTTCTGAAGAACAATAATGTCCGCATGTGAATGGTAACTACTAACTCGTTATTTCGTTTGTTGATTTAGCTGATGCATCAGGAAAGACAATCCTCCTGGAGGAATTAAAGGGAGTGGTTACTTCAATGGACTTGCTGAAGACGTGCCTTTTGTAATACAAGCAAATGTAGAGTTTAATATTACGCATACTTTATTATAGAACAAGGATAACTGGAAAAACTATTAATTCCTATTGTGCAGACTTCAAATATATTAAGATTACTATCATACACCTCCGTCTTACGAAAGCTTATTTTCTTTTTGCTTCATTCTCCGTTTTAGATGTGGTCGAAGTTAACGCTATGTCACTATTTCTACTTCTGATAATCTGGGCACTTGTGACAGTCTCCGCACCAATCTCCACTTCCATTATGTCATCCTCTGCTCAAAAAAGAAGTTGGTTAGTATTTGCAGATGTATGCTACGACTACTGCAACTTCTGCTACTTTGGAACTTGTTGATTTACACAGACTACGTTATGCAGAGTAGTAAACTACGGGAATTGAATTAATGTAAAAATAATACTTGAATCTACTGCTCCTTCCTGTTCATCGTAAAACTTGAGCTCGAAATCCAGGTCTGCGTCAGGTCTCGCTGCTTTGGGCTCTTCAAAAGGATCTGAGACTCCATGTTGAACAAGGGCCCTAATGGTCAATCGAAACACCCAAATCAGTAAAAACCACTCGATCGACTGTAACAACGATCCCCATTGAATAATTTTCATCAGCCATGGCAGTTGGTACGTCGTCCCACTTAAATCCAAGATGCTTTCGTACTTCCTAAAACAACCCTGAAAAAGATTAATAGGATTATGACTTTAATAGCTACAAACTGTCAAATCATGCGTGTGTACGTGGTCATTACCAATTCAGGATTGTTGACTTTCTCCTTGGCTGAGATCTTATTTCGCTCTACGTTACTTCCGTGCTCAACGTCGACATAACAATACTTGTCGACAAAGCTCCTTTTCCGGGGACAACAGGAGAGAGATGTATTGAAGACTGTCACTTTGATTGTCTTCTTGATATCAGTATGCTTCCCTTGACCTTCAGGAGAATTTTCCACTGTGTTAATTTTCTGGACAAGGTACCATTTTGGATCGGTTGGCAGTATAACTGAGTAAATTCGCTTTAGCTGAATTCCCCGTCCTAATCTGCTTTTATCATAGTAATCTTTGTAATCGTAGATTCCGCAGCATTCCTGCAAAATGTATTTGTTTGTTTTCTGTTAAACTGCAGTTTAATTGTCTGCAGGTTAATCAACAGCATTTAAAATTACGAATTTCATCTGCATTGTATCAAGAAACGGAGGAATCTTGTCGTATCGTCGAATATGATATCGCGAGTAGAGCATCATGCGACCCTCCGTGATGGGAATGAAGAATAAAATAGCAGAGGCGAAGTAACATACCACCATGAATATCATCAAACAGAGAACCTTGATGATCCGTATTTTTGAGAAAATAAGACTGAATTAAATTTAAGAGGCTTGCATGGTTAATAAATTAGAGGTGATTACATATTTAGAGGTCCAGGAAGCAAAAAGTCCTTCACCAACTACGCGGACGAGGAATATGGAGATGTAGATGGCTGTAAAGCTGGTGACAAGGAGGATCCAAAACCCTACGGTCATCGTGAATACTGGAGGCGTTCCTCCAAAAACAACGTACAGAGAACATGCTGCAATGAGAACTGCTGCAGCGAAGACCTAAATAAATCCCCATGTACATGAAAACATAAGTATCGAAAGTTGCAATGCAATTTACACTTATTAAGTAGATATTTACCCCAGCAGCTTGGAAAAACGCTAAGCAATATTTACAAGTGCCACACATTTTGCACCTCTCTACATTTCGATTCAAACGTTGACTTCACGAGACTTATCGTCCCGTTTCAAATACAACTAAGACCTTGGAAACGACAAAGACGCTCGGAATCTTCCAGGACAGTTTACGCGGAGACCGTATAATAGGTACATCGGTACTGTGGAACTCAACTGGACCTGCGACTACCGGCGAAAGCTTTATCTTGTCGACGCAAACCAATTCTCATTTTTACTCACAATTAAATTGCTTCACTTCGTGTGAAAATGATGGTTGTACTGCACCAACTAATGCTGACCTATTCGATCCTAACAGGTACTCCTGGTTGATATCTAACAAAAAAGATCGTGAGGAAATACCTCGATTCTTATACAACCCAAATTGCCATGTTATTCAATGAAGCCAAGGATAAGCGTCTATGTAGCAACCTTGGTCAACCGTAACTGTAAAAACATCGACAAAATGTTATTCTGACAGACTCAGATAAATGCCAGAGTTACTGACGTCTAGCTCCAACCCTTTTTAATCCCCAAAGGACCCTTTTTAGCTAATTTTAACTCAGGTAGCGGCCAGTGCCGGTAAGCACACACCACTCCACTCCATTGGTGCCAATGCATTAAGATTGCTAGTCTTCTAAAACTTTTCGTCAAAGATTGGTATGTTTTCCTCAGCCATGGAATCATGGAATATCCCACGAGCACACATAAATACTTGAAGTCCGTTGGGAAGTGCGTCCATTCTTTGACTGTCCTTTCACCGTTCCATGTTCCATCTAAACTCTATCATCCCTTGAAGTCCTAGTTCACTCACGTTGAATACTATGTCTATCCACAGGTTGGGAGGACTTCTGATCCTCACCTGTATTCTTTCGGTCTGGATTCCATCCAGTAGCTGCTCTCCACTATCAGAAGCTGGACCTGGAATTGCAAGTCACAAACTGTCCCGAAGACATAGGCGAGAGTATAAAGAAAAATGCCAAGTAAGATTAATACCGAAATTTTAATTTGCTAGGGAATCTAATTAATTTACTTTGTACAGGCTGGGAAAGAATATCGGGTAACTTCGGTGGAATACTTGAAAGAAAATATCGCAGATCTGCAGTGTATATTTTGGACAGCTGAAGAGCCAACTAAAGTTCCAGAAGGTCCTTTGTTGGGAGACGTTCTTAGTTTGGGCAATGTTAAATTTTTAAATTTATTAATAAGGACACTCTGGAAAGGAAAATTCATCGAGAAAGTTGATTGTCAACAGAAAGAGACTTTCTTGGGATACAACAAAATCTTAAGTCATCTTCATTTATTTCCTTTTCTCGCCTACCTTGGAATTGTTCCTGATCACAGTAACCCACATCCGCTCTACCGTGATAACAAAACCAGCCTACTCATTGATTATCGCGCAGATATGTCAACTGTGTGTCCCGATTATGTCCAAATGAAAGGAGAAAGTTTTGAAACCCTCCGTGTACGGAAGTCTCCAGTGAATATGAATGTTTATCCCGTAAATATCATATTAGATGTCGTACGCTTTGTTGGCCGGCAAAAAGATGGAGGAGCTTTACTCTTAGGGCAGCTATTCGAGGAGGACAAATTCTCAACAGACAAAATTTCAAGACCTGTTTGCTTTTTTACAATAATTAGCTACGACTCGGAACTAAATAAGCAATTCGTGTATGGCCAATCCCTCAAGCCTCTTGTAAGTTGAATCTTTTAGTGAGCCACCACGCATAAACAATAAATTAATGCAGCCAATTGTTGTCTCTATCCTTTCTCTTTAGGAATCCGATGTGTACTACAGAAATCAAAATTGGCTAGACATATTGGTGACTGCCCTTCCGCTAGACAATATACTAAGTCATCCAATTCATGCGGCTTCAATGACATTGGCTTCGGAAGTGCTTCCTGCTGCGTTAAATACTGGAAGCGTCGTTTCGGGTGAGTAAGCTTATGTGTTGACTTGATAATTCTGTGACAAACTCCGTACATAAGTGTATTTCCACTAATCAGATATCTATCTAGTTGAAAATGGGATTGGGAATGGATAGTAAAGGAATTGTTAGTAAAGGAATGATTAGTAAAAAAAGTCTGCTTTGTCTTCTCCTTTTATAATCCTCAAAAAGGTCTTTCTACCTGAGCTCCCCTGCAGTGCCGGTGCTCCTTTCACACATACACTCACTCACTCTTATATTATACTGTGTTTCACGAAAGTTTGGAATCAGACAAGTTCTTTGCACGAAACACGATGAATATGTTATTTACTATCCATTCCCATAATAACAACTCCCCTTTACTAACCATTCCTTAACAAATTATTTTATAATACTAATAACAATTCCTTTACTTAACTATTCCATACTAGCGATTCCTTTACTATCCATTCCGCAAATCGTTGAAAATAGGAGAATTATCGCTATGTATTAAAATTATTTATTGCAGGTACTTGTTGTGCCTCAGGTGGAGATTCGGACAGGTTGAATGAAGAATTTGAAGCATTCCAGCCTAATGTAACCAGTCCTAGCAGGACTTAAAGGTCCAAGTTCATTTCGAAACATGGATATGTCCACTCACACTTAAAAGAACTTCTGTAATTCTACATTTTATCAACTGACAGAGAACCCAACAGAGATTGAAATGACTACACTTCTGTACAGACCGAATATAATATTTCAATGCTTCTTCTCATAAATATTACCTACATTAATTTTAACAACATACGTGCGTTTGATTCCCACGAATATAAGTTCTGGCAATAATTTTTCGTTAATAAATAAGAAGTGCTTCTGTACAGACGACAGAAAATAACTTGTGTCATTTAATGATTCTGAATGAACAGTTGAAGTATTATAAAATACTCCAGATACCACCTGGCACTTTGACAGAGATTCAAAAAGGTTGGGTAGAATTTACAGCATTCCAACTTAATGTAACCAGTTAAGGTTCAAGTTCATTTCGAAACATGAAGATTTCCATTTGTCATTTAATGAAGCTCGAATTCTACCAACTATAAATACATTAACGGAGAATGCAGCCCGAGGATAAAGTTAATAATAATTCATACTATAAGCTGCAGAACATCAGCAAGTGTAGAATTCACGAACTTCTTAATTTGATACACCTGAGTTCAATTTGTAGCATGCAATCTGACTATCTGACTGTCCCATCCAGCGATTGAGATCATCAAGACATCTTATTTCTTGAGAATGGGTGACAATCTCGACGTCCTCATTTAGGATCTCTATTCTATACTCTCTGTCTGAGCTTTCTTGCTCACCTTGACTTTCTATCAGAACCTTTCTATATCATTAAGCTTATACACTACTATACTTAATCCAGTTTTTGGAAGATCCTTATGAATATGAAACTCAGGAGTGTCAGGAGTTACCTACACTCACACAGATATAGAATATTTAGACTTACTTGATAAGTTGATCCAAGTAATTTTAAATTCATCGCATGCACACTAAATACAATAGAGTATCCATAATAAGTGTATAAAGTGATGGTTTTGTGGTGCGACTTCGTGTCAGGATGGGTCTCAGGTAATTCAGTATAATATCTTTATTACGCATCCCAGCATTAGCTAATTTTCTGAAATTGACTAAGGAATGGCTGGAATAGCAGTAGGACATCCGATTGACACCATCAAAGTCCGACAGCAGATCAACTGTCAGCCAGTGTTAGAAAGTATTCGATATGTCTACGTCAATGGAGGAGGATCAGGTATTAATGTTAATCTAGGAATTTTCTCATTGTTCCTAACAGCATGTTAGTTTAATGATGGAACTTTCCCGTAAGCTTTCTTCCGAGGTCTCGCAGCCCCTTTGTTATCTACAGGAGCTCTTAACTCCTTATTCTTCGGTGTTTATGGAGGGTCACTTGATCTCATCATGAAATGGAGGGACTCCCACTTGGAAATAAGGTCCAAAGTTGGTAAAATTCTTTTCTAGTGCACATTTCCCAACATTAATAACAATCGATACAAACCAATCGTTGCACTACGCCACGCATTGTAGGAGTACGGAAGGAAACATGAAGCGTCTTTTACACATCACTTTATCGCTGGATGCATTGGTGGTACTGCACAACTAGCTATAGGTTGTCCAGTAGATCTCCTGAAAGTTCAGCTGCAGAGTCAAATCAAGTCTTCCGTAATCAAAGGACCTATTGATTGCATGAAACAAATAATTCGAAGTAAAGGTCTACTGGGACTATACAAAGGAATTATTCCACAAGCTATGAGGTATTGCGCAGGGATCAATGGGATCATGCTAAAAAAATCAAGCGTTATCTGAATAATATTTTAGAGATATTCCATCCTCAGGAGGATACTTCGTAATATATGAGTTCTCTAAAAGACAATTAAGTTTCGGCAAAGAATCCACTCAACTAGCACAATTTATGGCTGGAGGAATAGCTGGTGAGATGCGAGAGTTTAATAAGTAACATGGCTTATCATTGTAGGTGAAGAATAACATAATCATAATTCTTATTAGGAATGCTATCGTGGTGGTCAATCCTTCCTTTGGATGTCATAAAATCCCGAATACAAGGTGACTGTCACAGGAATCCACAATATAAAGGAGTACTGCATTGTGGATCTGTAATATTGAAGGCCCAAGGGATCCGAGGGTTATTCCAAGGTTTCTGGCCACTTTCTTTACGAGCTTTTCCAGTAAATGGCACAACATTCTTAGTGTACGAATATTTATTCAAACATTGTAAAGATAACTTCGCAACATCGTGACAAGTCATGCAGGAATAAATATAATATATACACGTTTTTTCAATTCAACAAATAAATACACATTTCATTTTTAGGTGAGGTTAATTATTTTCTGACAGAATCGAAATTTGCAACGAACCACTTCACAGACACATCAATCGCTTCCTCAAGTGGTGTAAACTTGAAGTCTGGAAGATACTTGCGTAACTTAGCGTTGCTTGCAGTCTTCTTGTACTGTCCATCAGCTTTCGTTTCATCCAGTTTAAGTGGTTTCCCGAATTCCAAACTTTCAGCGATTAAGTCTGCAACATCTTTAATGGAAACTTCATCATTTTCATCGACAGATAGGATGATGGGGTCAACTTCATCGTAGTCCCTCAGCACCCAAAGGAACAATCTTGCCAAGTCTAGTGAATAGATGAATTGCCTTAAAGGTTTCCCAGTTCCCATTACAATCCCATCGTTCCCACTTTGTTTGGCCAAGTACAGCTTATGAATTAGTCCCGGTATGACATGACTATCTTCCAAATGATAATTATCAAACGGTCCGAAGACGTTGCAAGGTATCACAGCAGTGTAGCGAAGTCCGTGTTGCTCAAAGTATCCTCGATTCTGAATATCAATTAGTCTTTTCGCATAACTGTAGCCAAAATTCGAGGGATGTGGAGGACCGTTGTGAATCATCGTTTCGTCAATAGGATAACTCGTCTTATCCGGAAAGATACACGTAGAGAGACAAGACACCACTTTCTGGACTCCCGTTTCAAAACTGGTGTTCAAAATGTTGTCATTGATCAACAGATTACTTCTCAGGAAATCCAAGTTTCTCCGCATGTTGTGGAAGAGTCCTCCTACCATCGCAGCCAAGTGAATAACATGCGTTGGTTTGTGTTGGTCGAAGATTTTTCGAATCGCAACGGGGTCCCTTAAGTCTCCATCTTTCGATGACAGAAACACCCATTCTTCTCCTTCTCTTCTGTTCTCTTCAGTTTTCAGCACTTCTTGAATCGCTTTCCCCACCAAACCTGATCCTCCAGTGACTATTATCTTCTTCACCATTGCAAAATGCAAACTATTTCTGTTCCTAGAAATAATGAATAGAAATAAAAATATTTCACACAAATCAAATCAAATTTTAAATTTTCATTTAAAATAAAAATAAACAAACGAACCATACACATACCTTTTATTCCACAATATAACTAGTTAACTACAGTCAATAGACTGTTGAATTTACGTGTGAGGAGGTATCCAACTTTAATGACGTGGCTGCCCTAGTTTACTTAACCTGAAATAAACGTGGAAGAGAAATATTGTTGCATATTAAAATTCTTTTCAAATCCCCCGACAATCCCGCACACCACACAGCATCCACGATTTTGACAGAAATACACCAAATATTTGACTTGATAAAATACTATGTTTACCTTTACTGCATTCCCGTAAAAATAGAGATTTTGATAAAAATAATTCAGTATTACAAAATACAAAAAATCAATAAATCTTCACCAAACTTCGTGAGAATAAAGCATGACACATGACACTTGAATAATCTCATTTTCTCGCTAACATCGAGGGCACAATGTTATGATTCTCCGCCGGTCCGTCCTTGTGTAATGTCACATTTTAAATCTATTAAAAGAGTTGTCGACTTTATTTCGACTAAATATTAATTATGTAGATTCAGTATGATCGTTTATTTGTACGATATATGCTCAGAAAAGACGAGAGTGGCTACTGTTGCTGAAGGAAGTGTTTGAAAGTAATCGCCTTGTCTTTGCAGCGAAACTCTATCACTTATATCGCAGTCGGAGTATGTCTGCGGGGTTGATGTCATCGAAGACGGTGGTGATGGTGGACCACACCCAGTGGATGAGGGAGGGGAGTGGGTCGACGATTGAGATCGAGGGAGGGGGAGGCGGAGGAACGTCGTCTTCAGGAGGTCGCGGAGGGTCTCGCAGTGGAGGAGGAGCTCTCAACTACTTCCCTTCGTTTATTCCTCCGGTGTCCAAGTCCCTGTGGACCTGTGCCGTTGAGAGTGTCCTGGAGTACGCCCGAGTTGTTTGGGACATCTTCTCGGACGACAGGGTCCTCCGTTTCGGCCTCTGCGAAGGGTCACAGGGACTAACCTGGCTCAACGACTGGGAGGGCTCTGCAGGGAGTGTGCTTCAGCAGAGCATGACCTTCGTAAGTTCACAATTTTTTTAAATTCTTTAATTCGAGATACTTGCGGTTTGTACAAGATGATTTGTTATCGTAGATAAGCGAGGCGTTTGCAAATGCGGGCCCTCCAATGTTGCCGAGTAAAAGGTCACAGTCTGCAGTGGCTGCGGTGCAGTTGGGAATCCAATCGGCGATTGAAGGGCTAGCTCAGCCGACACCTGCACAACTAGCCTTTATGGGTGGCTCAGGGTCCAAGTCCAATTCGTTAAAAGTATACATTTTTTAAATTTTATTCTGCTCACTTTCTGTGGGGCGTGGGGATTATAGTTTTGTTAAATAACAATAAGTGTTCTTTGTGTTGCATCTTTGTAGGCCTTGAACCGCGGACGGGTTATTTGCGTTACAAGTTGCACGGTCGATTCGATAGGAAAAACATCGCCAGAGGATTTTGAAGATTTTTTTGTAAATGCACTTAACCAACATAATCGAGTTGTAGCTCCTGCGTCAGACCAGTAAGTTTCAGAGATATCAGTCCTACTCTTCACAAAGTTGAAATAATTTTAACGCTACTTTGTTTCATTTCTATTCAGCCTCCTTCCTATAGTGGAATGTGAATTTTTCCTTATTTCGATTCATCCAAAAGGAAAGGAGCATATATCAAGGATTGTTGCGAGACCTTTACATGAAAATCCGGTTTGAGGCTTTTTGATTAAATTCTTTTATTTTGTTATGACGTATTACATGTTTTAGTTTGCATTAATATTCTTAGGAGTTGCCAATCTTGAAAGTAGAAATTGCTGTCGTGCCTTGTGACAAGCTGAATCAGAAGATATCTGATTTGTAAGTGTTTGTCACTCGTTATTGCGTTTGAACTAACTGGAAAGATGGCAAATGATTAGATATTCAGAGTCAACATAAATTTTTGTATTGCAGGCTTATGACACATCATGATCTCATATCTACCACTGTCACAGGAATACCAATGAAGGAAGAACAAAATGCTCAGTCTAGTTCGAATTACGATGTTCCCCTCTGGCACCCGAAGCTGCCAACGTCTTCACAAGACTCGATGATCCTTAGATGGTCCTCTCCAACTGCTCCAAAAACCCTTGGAGCTGGTATTGGAGCTGGAGGTCAAGTTTATCATTGTATATCTGCTGTCAGAATAACTCCTGTAGATGTGAATAGTCGTCCATCTACGTGTCTCAGTGGTTTTGTTGTTAGTGGCAGATCGGTGTGGCTAGATACACCTAAAAAAGGTAAGCTTGAAAGTTATGTACGAATTCAATACTAAAGGATGAGTACAAAAGCGCTTGAAAGCCTACAAAGTGTGTGTCGTATGATATTTTCCCACAGAAAAAGCCCTTTGTCATATGCTGACTCCTCATGGCACAGAAATGTGGATGCATGTGATAGAAACAGCTAGAAATGTTCTTGAAGACCCACCATCTATTTCCGAGGGCATCGGGGGACGAGTCACCGACTACAGAATTCCAGTAAGAAAAATTAGCAGGAAAAGTAAAATAAAATTGCGAATGTTACGTGTTTTATTTTATTTCGAAATTATTTTGCAGGATTTTTCTGAATTCATCAATCTGAATATGTTAATTCCGTACCCTAAAAATTACCAAGACCATGTACCTAAACTTAAACCAGAAAGGGATGGTAATTCATTCATTAGACGACGATCAAGCAGCTTAGAGGATTTGAAGAAGCCGTTTGAAATGGCAAAATATCGTCTTGTTAGGAAAAATAGTTACTGGCCATTGACAATCAGTGGTTCTTCCTTATTTCCATTATCAGTGGTGAGTAATTTTCTGTGAGTACGATTCCATGGTACAATCAGTTTTCATTGTCGTTTTTCTTCAGCACATAGAACCTCTTTTAAAAATGATGACACATGATACTTTGACGGATTTGGATGTTACTGAGTGTGAGAGGAATATTTGGGGACTAATGACTGTAGAAACTAGAACAGAACTTCCTCTTGGCACTACACATCATAAAAAGGGACAGAAAAGGTCTGAAGATATTTTTATGATACACAATTAAATTATGTTTCGCGTTCCTCATGTATATAATAAAGTCAAAAACTGCCATAAACAGGGAGGAGCAGTGGAAAGCTGTGTATAGCGAGCTTGAAACATTCATTCGAGCTAACCAGCACTCAGCTAATCACGCTAAAATATTAGAGTGTTTCCTGGAAAGCCGTCGTGCTGATTACAAAACGGACCCGAAGAGTGAAGAAAAAGCTGGACGCTTCAAAGATTCTTCAAATCTTGACAAGGCGGTCTCCGACATGGCCAAGTATATTTACATTGAAATTCATGTTTTCTACGTTCCCAAAGACTTAATGGTATTACTATGTGCACGGCTTAACCATACCATTTTGAACTAATTTATTTTTAAGGTTAGGAAGTTCAAAACCTGTAATTACGGATTCACCGATGTCTCCTCCGCCTGTTCCATCAAAATCGATTCCCGAGCCGTCAACGAGTAAAAAAAGTCTCTTGACACTTTGGACAATAAAGACAGAAAAGAAAGATTTCCGTCAATTAATTAACACGAAGTTGTATCCGCACCTTTCAGCTTCAAACGACGAAAGTCGAAAAATGGATTCATCCAAGTAAAACAAGACTTTGACTATGAGTGAGAAGTTTTTTTGTTTGCAGTAAATAAATTATAGTTCGTAATTCTGAATATTATTACATGTCCTGTTGTTATAATTGTCCAAGTTTAATTATTTTGTTGTGAAGAGAAGCGTTATGATTACCACATGGAAGACAAATAAATGTGTACACCTAAGCTGATATTGAACTTGTTGTGTATAGAAGACTCGTGTTTTCCTACTTTATCTACTCCCGTAAAGATTGCAACACCTAAATTCAATAAATATTGCAGATTATGGTATTAATGTGAAACGCTAGTGAATGAGCAGTGCAAGGATCATGTTAGGACAGTTTCTTCTCGAATTAAGTTTCACGAAAATGCTTCAGTCATGCAACCTCTCATTGATCCTTTTCGGTTGGTAGAGGATTTCTGAATTTTATGATATCTTCATTTTAATATATTTATATATTAAAATTATATATTTTTATATTTGCCGAGTTATATTCTTGTGTGATTCTATAAATTCTATGCGTTTATTAGTCAACCATTCCAACAATTATTTTGCATCCAATCTTGCAAACTATTATTATACTAAAGTATCGAAGTCAACTGCTGACTGGACACAATTAATCTAACATTCTATAAAAAGTTCCCATTTTATTTAAATTATACATCATTACACTGACATCTTATTTCACTTTCTCATTTACTACATGACGATCTCATTATGTGAATCTGTATTAGTAGAACTTTGCGGAACATGATACAGCACTTATAGTAAATGATTGACAATAGATTGATTTCCCAAGTCTCGATTTCGAACACAAGTGCTAATATAAAGATATTTTATACCTACCCGTTAACAATAATTTAGGACTTCAGGACGGTTATGGCAGTGAATCAAATAATTCAGAAATGTTTCCTTCATAGTTAGATATTTGGCACACAGGGGCAAGTGATGTACTTAAGGATTAAGGAAACCAATGGTCCTAAACTACTACACTTCTAGATGATTATGATTATAATATTGCACTTTATAGCAGAAAATTTCTTTGCACACAATCACATTTTTAGGAAACAACAAGCAGCACCAAATTATGACATCCACGTTAGATGAGATACTATATTAGTGGGGAGTGGGGGGATAGCAAGTAATATTACAATAATAACTGCAACTGCAGGCCACACCATTCAGATAACAGTAGTGTAATCAGTGTAATGTAGGAGATGAGATTCAGGGTACTAAGTAAGTATATTAAGAGAATGTTTGTGATGAGATCCCTACTAGCAGCAGTGAACGAGTTAAACATGATTGATGAGCTGGACTGGATTCCACTTGAACTTCAACTGGCAATTGATTTAGTTAAATGATGTACATAAGTCAGCTGCGTTGTATGCGAAGTTCCTCTTTTTGAGAACAATTTGCGGGATTTGCACTGGCCATGCCAGTCTGAAATTCTTTCTTCTCCGAGATAACGCAACTGCTGCTATCATCCGACTCATCTGAGCCACTTTGAGAATAGCAAGTCTGCATTTTCTCGACGATTTCTGATAGACTAAAAGATTCAGGAATCGAGACTCCACTGTCTTTTACTCTCCAGTTATCTTCTTCGTTTAGCTGTAACCTCTTGGTTGCGAACGATCCAGCAAGAATAACCTCATTGACAGTAGACTCTTTATCTAGATCATCCTCTCTTCCTCCATCGTAATCTAATTCCTCTAGAGAACCATTCTGCAACAGATAAAAAATACTTGTCAATAACAAATGCAGTGAATAGTGAATAGTGAATATCCAGTGTTAAATACTATCTAAGGAATCACTCATCTCACTCATACCATTTCAAGGGTGGAGTTAAGATTTGGTTTGAACTCATCCATGCCTTCGGGTGGATCATCGATTTCCTCCGCACTATCAGAGGCTTCACTTCCGGAGGGAGTGTACAAGGGGTCCTCCTCCAACATATTGACAGAGCTTTCAAATCCCTGTGAATTAATTACTTCAGTAAGCTACGCAGAGTTTATTATAATATTCGTTATAGAAAGTTCATATAAGTAATTCAACCAATTATTCTAATCTAACCTCATCCTTGAAGCTAGTATTCCTGCGAGGGAGATCCTGGTTATCTTCATCCTCGACAACGTAAACTCCTCCTGTTCCCCCATGAGAAAACATTCCAGGAAGGGGATACGAAATGATTTCAAGTCTAGAGTTGACAAGCCATGTTCCTGGAGCAGGAACGAATTCCCCGTCTGCATTGTCACTTCCCACAGATCCTCCTCTGCCATCAGGATGAGGTCTGTAATAATACCGACTGAGGGCGTCATAGCGTAACCTAGACCCGGACAAGAATGAGGACCCTAAGGCTCCGTCACTTGGCCTCCTCCTCTCGGGAGATGTCGGAACAAAGAGGCGCCTTTCACACGATCGACGCTTTGGCGGTGGCCTAGCGTCTCCTTCATGACCTCCTTTACATTCCTCAGTCCCCCCTTTGTTAGGAGACGAAACCTTCTTCCCCTCAGCTTCCTTTTCCAGTCCTGTACAAATAAACGAAACATTCAATTCTCTTTTATTCTCAACAACACTGCAAGCCTGTAACAGGAGAGTTGTAAAGTTGTAATACTAATACCCGAAGTATTTTCAGGTTATAATATTATTATTGTAATATATGTAATTACCGATCGTGAAGGGAGACAGAGTCATTGTAAACTTTAACGCGGGGTGAGAAACCACTCTAAAATCAAGCACAAATCAAAACAACAATAAATATTTAAACTCAGCCAAATTGCAAACAAACAAACCGAGGTTCTCACCGAATAAGCGGGATAGAAATATTAAGGTGGACGCTGAGATGAGGAAGTGTTGATGAGAGTGTGATTGGAGTGTCGATGGGAATGAAGCTGATTAAGACTAAAGAGAGTAGTTAGTAAATGGCGGAGGGGGCGACGGACGGACGACGGGGGAGGAGAGTTAAATGTCGCTTTAAATGGACAGTGGTGGCTGGTGTGTTGCACGTGCGAGTGAGTGAGGAAAAGTGCGCGCCCTTTCCTCCCTCCACTCCAGCCACGCTCACCCGCCCAGCCCTCCTTCCCCCTCTCCACTCCATGCTACTCATCTCATCTCATCGTCTCATCACTTAATTTTAATTACCTCTTTTACGTTTTGATTGATGATTGATCCGAGATTGGGGGTTTCAAAGGATCCTCTTTGTAAGTACTTTATTGCATTTTAATCATTCAGCATGCATCGTAAGCAATAAAAGTGGAGAGAGCATTCTTTTAAATCCAGTACGATTACGTAAGTTTGTAAAATTGAGAATTGGATGAGTTAAAATGACGAGTGATCAAAGTGATCATTATTGCTTGTAGTGCTTAACCATTCTCTTTACAAAAATGCAGTATACGATCACGATGGAATGCAGCAGTTAAGGATGCAATGGAGGTGCAATTGTGGAATAAAAGTTTCCAATACATATCAAACTTCAGATTACTTCAGAAGAAGATTTTTTACCATTTTTATTTAAGGATTCATTTTCATATATATTTATGGCATTTCCTAAATAAATAGATAACCGTTACTTAATTACAAGTTACAATAACGTTACAATTGTATAGGGTGTTTCATATCAAACGCAACATTTTTAAACAAGCGGTATGTCAAACTGGATTAATGAAAATTTTATCCAAGCATATTTTTAGATTCTTAACAAGTTTTTGTCTCACATGGTTGAGTTTCAAATTTGTGGGTTGTTTCCTGACCTCAGTACAAGCACCGCTAAAACAAATTAGAGGAATCACTCATGGTTCTGTTCCCAGGCATTTAAAGATTTGAACTTCGGAATTTTTTCAGCGTAGCTCGTTATTGAAACTTGTGATTTTAAAGTTTAAAATTTATAAAAAATTTGATTTCTAAAGGTTTGATTTTGGTTAGTGCATAATGAAACCACAGTGTAAAATTAGCCCAATTTCCTGAAGTAACAGAAATTGGAACTAATTTTTGTTTCATCATCTGTTTGTTACTGTTGGGTATTTTGATTCATGATTTTAATTTTTAATGCCAAATGCTGAACAAATCTTTAAATTGTGCGAAAATTATGCTTAAAAATTAGAAACTTCACTATTATGTGAGACAAAAACTTCATAAGAATCTAAAAATATGCTTGGATAAAATTTTCATTAATCCAGTTTGACATACCGCTTGTTTAAAAATGTTGCGTTTGATATGAAACACCCTATACAACATGACAAAAATTGCTTCTAAAGCGTTATACGACATACCTTTCCTTGTATGTTCATTCTTAATATTATAAATCTTAATTAATGAGTAAGAGTCGACATACTCCCAAATGCCTATTAGCTGCTAAAAACCCTCTATTTTTATCCAGTGGGAATATTCCATTTAAGAATACTTTGCTCGTGAGTACAACACAAACACAAGTGAAAGTGATGATAAGCCACACGGCGTGCTCAAATAGACATTGAAATCCCAACTTATCATTACCACATTTAAAACTCTTAAAAGAACATGAAGGATGTTCTAGTGTGTCCTAGTCCTAAAAGTATTTAATGTGCTTCAGTTGAAAGGGAGGGCTCGCTCACTCATCATGGGAGATCATATCACAGAATAAGTAAACTGTCGAATTAACTCCATTCCTTTTTAAAACATTTGGATGTTGTTACTTCTCCTAACCAGGTTTACCTGAATCAGGTAGGTTTAAATGGATCCAGATCAACTGGAGTTAATTTGACGAGTTAAATATTTATTTTTGCTATTTATGTAAACACATCACTTCCTTATTAGAATAGTAGTGTTGATATATTCATTGTAGCGTAGCGTGGCATGTAAAAAGTCTATAGAAGCGTTTGATGTATGTTGGACTGCTTAAAGATTTGCATATCTCATTCTTCATGTAATAAAACACAGGGTGATGAGTACTTAAGAATAATTCCAGTTGCTTCACACACAAAAAGGGAATGCATCATCTTTCATTCAAGATTTCAATGAATATTCTATTGTGTTTCTTCCCAATGAAACTAACATTTCCGTGATAGACGAGACACGTGGAAAACCAGGGCTTCTCCAAAGTTCCACTTGGAATACAAATTAGCACTCTCTTGATTAAGTCAGTGAACGTAGGAATCCAAAACATTCATTCTGTTGCATCATCGTCAGTGTGAAGCATGTAAACCTGATTTTGCATAATAATAAGATCGGTTCGCACTCGGTACACATTGATGGACAGTTTTGTTTTGAATTGAACTAAACAATGTAGAGGAAACTTCGCGAACATGATAATAAGTATTTAATTCGTAGAAACAGAACTTTGATCTGCTGATCTCAGCACATTGACGTCTAAGAAGGAACAATTCACCAAAATTACGAAATACGACTGAATAACAAATACACTTTAATATTCGACTCGTCATTTTCATCTCACATGTCACTTCCAATTTCTCGCACTGTTTAAGTCTCGTTTGCGTATCATAGACTTGATTCCACTTGGTTGAACTTTTCATCTTCTTCGTCGAAATCGTCGCTATTGTTGTACGACTCGGCTCCTTCTGGAATGTCTTCGAGGTATCCTCCTTGAGGTACTGGAGGATGAAGAATGGTTTTGGGAGGAGCATACTTCGTGACAAACGGTACTAGAAAGCTAATGAGTGATGAAGTAATAAAGAATCCTCCAGCCAGGAAGAATGGTATGTCGTATTTTTGAAACGCATCATAAACAGCTCCTAAAATGACAAAAGAAGTCAGTCAAGATTAAGATAGCGAAAGAGCACCAGCCAGACTGGTAAACATGTTTTGATGGAGTCTGAATGAGTGGATATCGTCAGTATCGAGTTTGTTGACAGAGTCCAAATTAGGTCGGTCATCATACTTTTTTTCTCATTACGAATTACGACAGGGCGACAGAACAAAAATGCGTGCGTGCTCTGCATGCAAAATGTCACGTACCTGCCAGCGGTGCTCCAACAATAGAAGCAGCTCCACGAAACAAAATCAAAAGTCCAAAGGCATTAGTCAAATTATCCAATCCGAGGAGATCGACGAGGATGATGGATGTGAGAGAAATGTATCCCGAAACGAAGAACCCAAAGAAAGCTGCAACGGTGAAGAAAGCATAGACGCTTTGACAGAATGGAATCATTAGGACGCAGATGCCTGACAGCAACACACAGACGTTGTTCATGAGGAGAGAGTTCACGGCTGGATTGTCGGAGATCTTTCCTGTCAAAACCCTTCCTATCGTGTTTGTTACTCCAATTACTGACAGCAAAAGGGCTGCTTGATCTGGAGATACGTCCTACAAACATACAGAATAATTATTGAAAATTCGACTGTACAGGCGGTTACGAAGTAAACACGACCATTACCTGGCTCGTAGCAGCATCAATAATGAAAACAAGTGGAATATAAAACCCAAGCATTCCAAAGATATTGCTCACAGCAATAAACAAAAACACTGGATTCTTGAGAAGCGACACATCCATCATTTGCTCCAAGGCTGACTTAAAAGCTCCAGGACCGGAGCCGAAACAAGGACAAGCGGATGGTTTTGCTTTAACAGGTGACATTTCCGCATCAAGAGCGTCTGCTTGAGTTGCGGTTCTCGGGAGATTAAGTACACTCTGCCTGTACTCATTAATGCTTCTCTGACTCTGGTACTCGGGCAAATTGACAATCGACCCGGAATAGAAGATATCCTTTCTGGACATCGGTCTCACAATATGTCTCGGCTCTGAAGTCTGTGCTTTGATTGAAGTACTGAAAATAAGTCCATCTGACAATTCCTGCTTGCTCCACATGCTATTGTAATCATCTTCTTGACCTCCTACGAACAAATGAAATGAAATCTTAAGGCTCGATCGTCTCTTCCCTACTTCCTCTTTGTCCCGCAAAGTAATCAAGAACTCACCATTTATCTTCGCCTTGGAACTGACAAAAGACAACATGGAGTTTTTAATAGAACTCCTTCTTCCATCTTGAAGGTTCGGTTTGCTACTTCGGTTTGTTGCGTTAGTAGATCCCAACGGAACTGCTTTGAAGGAGTGTTTTCTCGCCATCTGATTAAACACCGGAACACTCACGTTCTTCGGAATGCTTCTGCTGTAATTGAATTGAGGAGCTGATCCATTCCTGGGGATATTTCCACCTACATTTCTGCTTCCGAATTGGGAGGAAGCAACAGCAGCGTTGCTGGCGGTTGGAGGTTTAACAGGGATAGGTTTAGTAGGTGTGCGACTCAAAAGACTTTCTCCTTGTTTGATGGAGGAAGGACTGGTGGTTGGATTGGAGGAAGGAGAACAGGAAGACACGACACCCTCGCTGTTACGTCGAGGACCGCGCTTAGGAATAGGAATACTTGTGGACAACGGGAGGTCACTCCTAGGAGTGTCTCCATCGGGACTTTCCTTTTCCTCCTCAAGAATGGGTTCTGGGATATTAGGGAGAGGATTGTTATTCTCTTCAGTTGAATTGGGGGGACTTGCCACTACATCATCCTTACTTTTGCCGTCTCCTCCTGAACTACTACCACCACCCTTACCCTCCCTACTACTAACCGATTCTATCGTCTTTGCCTCGGTTATCGTAGGAAGCGTTGGAACTGGAGTTAGCGGAGTTCCAGGTACAAGCTGATCCAGATTGAAGCTCGAGTGAACCCCAGGGTCTACATTCAGAGGCATTTTGAGACGCCTCTCCATCGTTCCGTCTGGAAGTTGAACCATGAAGTATGCGGATCCTAAAAATTAAATGTAGGACAATTTTTAATTTCCGCGTAAGCTATAATATGTAGTCTTCTTAGTCTAATTTAATTTCCTTCACACATAATTTAGGTAGAGAGTACTGAAATAACTGGCCTCCATTATGATATTTACAAGGAACACAGCAGAAGGCTGCTTAAGGTTTATTATACATCGTGTGGGCCAAAGATATTATGTCTGTACTTAGCATACAATTAAGAGAGTGTGGGAGCAATAAAGCACAAGCCATCTCACCAGCTAACGATCCTCGGTCTAAGTAGTTTCGCTTGTCTTCGGCCATTCTTTGTAGCAACGGCTTCGTCTTAGGGATTCTGTCTGGGTCTTCTTCTTCATAGTCGTCTACAGTCTCCACTTGCACTTCCAACGGTTTCATCAGCATTCCAAAAAGCTACAAAAACATGCAAAACATATATTAACTTATGAATCACATGTGTGTGACCCACATTCATCCAGCGGAGGTTCCGCATCCTCATTTCAATGAAAGCTCGATCAGATTTTTCAAAGTCTTACCATGCAAGTTGTGATGAGTCCTGCGTAGATTAAATTGGACGTAGCCCATCCAAATCTTTCCAGGATAATTTGGGCAAATGGAGCAAAGACGAAGGTTCCCACGCCTAAAAACAATCCTCTAATTAGATTGCTATTTATTCACATAATTTCCTGGCACAAACACACCTGAGCCACACACGGCAATTCCTGTAGCAAAGGCTCGCTTGGATTCAAAATAGTATCCAACGCAAACTACAGCAGGTAAATATATCAAGCCAAACCCGATTCCTAGAAATGAAAAATACAATTAAATTGATTACAGAATTACGAATCTCTGTAGCATTTGATCCTCTTCCTGTTTTAACAAACTCATCATGTGGAATTATTATGTAAGTAAACAACTTAATCTTAGCAATTGCGACAGTGGGTGATCGAGTCAGCAAATCAATTCGGTGCCTGTAACATCGTCGACTTTTAAGACTTTTAATACAAATAAATAGAATACTGGAATGTACTTTTGTTGCGCAACGACTACTGACTGATTTCCTCGTTTGGGACGAAAAATTAAAGTCACGGAATAAGCTACCATTCATTAATTCTCATACCTTCTTATTAAAATTTGGAAATGAAATGATTAAGAAAGACGATTGTTATTGGATCGCAAATCTGTATAAAGGTTTTTTATCAATCTGGAAATTATTTATGTGTCATTTATTGCCTTCACTCCTGATTATATTGATTTATACGCTGACCTTTGACTTAAATCTCTTTGGATAAGAGAATTTGCTCTTCTCGCAGCATTTAAACCTCAATCATCTTTCATCAACCCATAAATACGCAGAAAGTACTTTCTGCATGAACAGTTCCATACATTCTTTGATAATTTTTATTCCTCACCCACCAACTTGGCACCCATTAATTATTTACGATTTACGACTAGGAAACATATACTTCCATTCGGTTTCAACCAGTTATGTTTAGAGCCACAGGTTGATACATTGATTAGAGGAACATTCGAAGTTCATAGTACACTTCAATCTATTGTAATTGTGATATTCTTATATCGTCACATTTACTAAGAATAAGTAAATGGAGGCAGGTACAGAGGAAAGTACGACGGTTAATAAGGAAGGTGAGGTTACCTCCTATAACTCCATAGGTGAGCATAAGCACAGTGAGGGATGGAGACAAAGCTGATAACGCGAATCCTGCCGAAGCAACGATAGATCCGGCAATACAGACAACCCGGCACCCAAATTTATTCGTCAGTGCACTCACAATGGGTCCTGCAATTTCAAAAACACAATCACATAAATGTAATCCGTATTGCATTTCATTTAATAATCAACGCCTACAACTCTGGCCTCTAGACTTCTGACACACATAAAACTCATCCGTCACGATCTAAAAGCCTATTTGTATTATGTGAAATGTGCAGACACTTTTATGTATACAATACACCCTTCATTAGACTCAAAAAATCATTCGCCAAAATGACATCACTAAACAAAAGTAAGACTTAACATATGCTACAGCAACATCATTCTAACGATGTCTCCTGTTGCATCCACAAGCCACAATGCAATGGATGCCAGTATCATTGACTGGGTCGTAGGAGTAAATAACTATCTGGAACGGATTTTGTTCACTGAGATTTGTCTCACAAATAAATATGAAGTGCACTATAAATAACCCATTATTTGGAGCAAGCTGACGAGACACCCTGCTTTCAATATGCTTGGGTACTACTTAATTGCCTCTCGATTGTCTTTTATGACTCCATTTGACTGGTCACACTGGATCTAAACTGCATCTCTAGGGTAAAAGATCTCTATTCTTGAATGCATGTGCGCTTAGCTTCATCTAACTTCCTGCTGGATATTTTCTGTCTATCTTGAATCCCTTTCGTATTCAGTTATTTCTCACGTACACAAATTCTCAACCCACAGTCATTTATGATCATTTCATTGTGAGATGCCCCCCATGTATTATATGAAGTGTAAAAAGCATTGTGTCTCAATTATGAAAATGGATTTTACAACTTTTTTCAGTTGAGCTTACCCACGCAGAGATAAACTCCACAAAGGAGACTTCCAGCCCAAGCAACATCTCCTTTGCCGACGCCAAACGCAGTGACATATTTGGGTAGAAACACTCCGAAACTGTTGGCAATTCCGTCAACAATGAGGTTGCACATGAATGAAGCAAAAACTATCACCCATCCGTAGCCTCCATCAGGTACCTGTGAAAGTATTACAGCCGTTCAAATGAAGATTACATCTTAAAGGTAATTAGGAAATGCCGGACATACCGCAGGGACTCCAACCTCAGCGACATCGTACATCATGAGACCCCCATCATCTTCTTCTTCGTCTGGAGCTTCGCTCACTGGAGAAAGTGGGGCCTTCTCCCCCTTCATGTAAATCCCTCCTTCGTCTTCCCATTTCCCTGAGTTTTCACTCTCCGTCTGTTAAACAAACAAAGACAGGGCAGGGATGTCAAACATGTCACAAGTGTCAAACCTTAAATCTTCTTCTATGAATGAACTCGTAGCAAGTCGTACAATAGTGACTCTGTGACTATTAAGCTTCGAGTGGACTTTGTGGAGAGAACTGATAAGGTTCGGATCTAAAGGAGTGACGAAGGTCAAAATGCTTCTTGTCGCTTCCAAGGGATTTGAAGAGGTTCTTTTCTTTCCTTTACGAATGTGATTTGTGTCACTCCCACCACTTGATTTACGAATACGGAAGCCATGAGAGGAACGAATATTGTGAGGCATTTTTGGGGTCTTAAAGTCTCAAGTCATCTAGGATTTGCAGTTAGAATGGAATGATGGGACTGCGAGGGGTTTCAGCCTTGATTTTTTATTCATATCATTCATGATTCTAACATTTTTATGTGACAGATAATTGGAAAGTATATAGTAGTAGTAGTGAACACATGGCATTCGAAGAATGAATGCACAAATGGTAAATCCCAATATGCAGTTTTGAATGGCATGAGTGTTATTGCCAATAGCAATTGATTGGAAACACTATGGGATTGCGTCAATCGAAAGTTTCATTGGAGAAAACTGTGAGTCATCAGCTTCCACAGTACAGAGAATTCACGGAACGTGTGTGTGAATCTAACCGTATAAATAGCTTGTGTAGGGATTTAAGTAATAAAACGAAACAGTGATTAAAAACACTGATTACGAACCTTATCTACCTGTACAATACTTCGATTAAATGAGCTGGGAGAACATATAATAGCATATCAACTTGTTATTTCGCAAAAACCGCAATTAATTCTTTTGCCTTGTTTGTTACTAACCTTCTCTCACATTTTAGTAATCGATAATTTGGACTGATTTGCTAACTAATCTGGAGTGGTAGTGTGGTGATAAAGAAGAAAAGTGAGAAGAGCGATGCATGAAATGATAAAGTAAATCTCATCCGGGAAGACAGCTCCAAGAGTTAAATTAAAAATTAGATTTACAATGCTCAAGAGAGCAACAGTTTGTCGAGTTGGAATGTAAGACGAGTAGGTTAACCAAACATGAAGTTGCAATAGCTAATTATTGCGTCACTAATAGTTGAAAGCTCAGACAAGTTCGGACATACAGAGAACTGTTTAACTTAAGAATGGTTGACTAGTTAGTTCCATTCTCAACTTACCCGAATTCGGCTCCCATTTCGTTGTTTCTGAGATTTGTTTCGACTCATCGTGTATGAAACTTCAACAGCAGATAAAGTTGAACTTATTAATCGACAGCTGGATCGACACTCCAGCACATGCAAAAGACAATCACCTCCTGGGCCAAATCCGGGCTGAAAGCACTCAGCCTTGGGACTTTGTATAGTAACCTGACTCTCCTCTAACCTCCGAAGAAACAAATAATGTCACTGCTCACTGCATCTCATTCTAACTGAGAGTCATTTACTAATTAATATCTGAGCCTTGTGTTACTTTTGCACGCAAAATAGCAGCGGGAGTCCTCTCCAAAGCGATTTGGGAAACGCGACTGATAAAGCAAAGGAAGTGAGGGGGAACGTCAGATGTTCCTTTCGAAATTTCACTGAATGATATCTAATCGTTATCGTCACTCATTCAGTGATACTGCACATTGCTGCATTCCACGCCTTTGACAATGTCACTGGAATGAAGTGTAGGGACACGCACAGTTTAAACTACACAAAAAGTGATACGAAGTTAACAACTCGTCCTTCGTTCCCCGCTGCACTTACACCGATCCACCACAACCCACATTCACTTTATTCCCTGCCAAAATCTCGATAAGCCTCCACTCTCCACTCCTCCTTGCTGCTTTAAACTACCAAAAGCCAATTCTTCGCACTTCAATAAATAACCTATTGCTATCCTTTTTGTCTAGAAAAGTCAACACGAGCGAATATGAGGGATTAAACTGAGTGACTGCGTAGCTTTAAACATATGAAGAGATTAAGGAATCTTCCAGCAGCTCGGTTCTCGGATGGAAGGGTGTTGCTATCCACAAAATAATGATATACGTATGTCTACTACTTACTACACAGTACACACTCACCGACAAAAACTCGGAGGAATCGGGACAAAAAATACAGTAAATACACACCCCTCACAGTAAACTTCGAAACACTCGACTCCCCTCAACAGTCTCTTTTAAAGTCTATCACAATCACAAGAAGTACCCTGAGAGTGTTGTTTGTCTGTGGTCTTTTTGAGGGTCAGTCTCAAAGTCTCAACCAAAATGCACCTTTACTTAATCTCCCAGACGCCTTCACTAACACGTGTGAGCAGTGTACCTGAACTTGCAGGGTGGAATAAGAAATAGTTAACGTAATATTTTGGAATAGTACAAAATGTGTAGAAATTTTCCATCTATTTATTTGTTTAAAGCGTACAAAGCCGTGGACGAAAATAATGAAAGGGCAAGCTACCACCGTTACGAATGAAATAAAATGAGATGCTCACTCGGGAGAAGTGAGAAATCAACTAAAGCTGAAAGCATTCACTCTCCTACTTTTCATTTCATCTCAATAACTACTTATTATGTAACTGTACAACTTATTCATATATCTATTCATCAGTTGAACCTCGTGTAGTATAGGTCTTTAACACACAAACACGAACATTCCGTACTGGACTGTAAGGGCTATATTCATATTATATTCACTGTCTCAGATTGATTTAATCACCGGAAAGTCTTAATCATTTCAGAGAATCTTTACAAGAAGTGAAACGTGATGCATTCTACGTGAGAGATGTTCTCGGGTTTCTACTTGTGTGTGGCAGATGATGAAAGTCCGAATTTCGACTTCTTGGTGACGTGAAGGCGAGGGTCTATTCACTATTCGTAAAACAACTTTATGAAATAGGCTCTCTAGAATGTTCTGACTGCTAGCAATGTTGGCATGTTTTTTTGGCAACCGTTCGTCTAAACTTAGAAAAGTTGAAGAACGAGAAGGATGATTAATACACCGACTTCTTTACCACTGTACTACGGTCTACACTTAAGCTTAAATACAATGATGGGCGTACAGTTATTATTTTTAGTACTTTGCCTTCTTATGTCTTATCATAGTAAGTGACAAAACCAATTTAATGAGTAATTCACAGCAAGAATAATAGTGTTCATGTTGCATCCAATTCACAAATAGATTGTCTTTCTTGTGCTTGTTACAAACATAATGATTTAATGTTCACTCTTTCATGTTCATATAAAACTTTTATGGGGGTACCTGTCACCTGTCCACATTTTCATTAGAAACATTCGTCATTATGTAAGCTATACAATCATATTATGTCCAGGTATCGTACCGTGCATACTACATTTCAATGTTAAAGACCAATTTCTTACGATCATTGATTCTTTCTTCTTGCTTGCTTCTCTTTTGATTATATTATACGATTGCGAAGATCCTATTACAGAAGCACATTAATGATTGATGTTTGTGGACGAGCAATAAATGAAATCGAAACTGCATCTTGCAATGAAAGAATCATGTACGTAACACGTAAGGAAGAAAATGAAGCATGTCAAGTTCAATACTTTAATAGGACCAGAACATTGCATTCCTTAACTCAATATGACTTAGCTAGGTTACTCCTTCGACATTGGCAAAATCTGCACCATCGCAATCAAATCTAGTGTGGCACTCGAGCAATTAAATTGTTAAGCATCTGTCGCAAATGTTGACTCACGTCTCACTAAGTCTTTCTTCCATACATTATTTTTTTACTCAAGGCTTTCCAAAATCCTATGTGATTTGGTGTGAAGCAAGAAAACGAAACTGGCATTGATACAGACATAAAATATTCTTGCACACCACTACTACCATAATTATCGTATTAAACGGTACATATCACAAACGAGGAAAGAGGTAGGAGATAATTAATTCATGAAATTCGAATGAGGTGATTTGATTGCCTAAATGATCTCATCAATTACTGCAAAGCAAACCCCGGTGGCGTGAAGAATGACCAACCATACTTGAAAACCAATTAATGTAAAGCAGGGAAGGAGTAGAAACACTTAATCGACATACAAATAATGTGACCTCAATAAATCGAGTTGCGGTTAAGTTACATACTCCCCTATCTCCGATTCCCATGTTTTGCAACCGTCTACAGAGAACATTCATTTAGTCTCCACTGTGTACGAGAATCAAACTGCCAGTAAATTATGAAATCATCGATTAAAAAGCCTCTTGAACGAACCCAACATAAATTATTCACTGGTTCGGTCTTAACCTCCAAGTGCACTTGTAGCTTCTAAGCTCGCAATATAATTATAACATCCAACTGAACAATAGTTTCTCAAGAAGGATGAAAGAAAGCTTCTGAGTCTAAAAGTTAAATGCTTTTTTATTTATTACGTCAGTCTATGCATATTCATAGCGGAGGAACTACTTCTAGAGAGAGAATGAACTCAATATCTGGTCAGATGTTAACAGAGTAAAGCCGTGAGGATGAGGCTGCTGGTTGAATTTATTTTAGAACAACCACATTAGACTTTCAAATGAGCGTAGTTAGAATTCATGAACAATTCTTCTTTTTATTGTCAGTCTCAATCAATCGCGCTGGAAGTGTCAAAAGAAGCAAAACAAAATCCAGATTTATCTTGGACATACACTTCCATTCTTTCAGGAGAATGGGTATGAGTTAATCGTATTTGTTTTCCATTATGCATCGCTACATTTGCTCTTTGCTGAATTTCACTTGTTGTTCACTCACAGCGAGACTAACTACATACACTCTTGAATGTACATTAACATTTTATAATCGAGTTTCGCTGCGAAGCTCCTTCCCAAAAGTGTTTCCTCTTACTAAACTCTACACAACCTTCTACATCCGCTTTTAGCTGCGCCTTTATTATCCACGTGCAATATTATGGTTTCATATTTATGGCCCACAAGATGCGAGTTTCCAGCCTCATATCTCCAGAAACGTTGCTTTGCTAGTATAAATATTACTCAACAAACTATTTCGAGACAATATTCTTACTCTACTACAAGCACTAAGCACCTTAAGAGCTTTTTGGATTTATCATCATGTACAACATACA
>JAQGAD010000666.1:0-31363 GCA_034696625.1 Isotomurus palustris
TCTGTACTAAGTCTGAGGAGAAAGTAGGGAGAAACAAGATTTCTCCTGTAGTAATATAACGTCTATTTTATCCTTTCAAAGAAGATTGCATCTTCCTGTTGTTGTTTGCAACTTTTTTCACGTACAAACTATTTCATTCAGTATACATGCAAGCAAAAAGTAAGTCATACACGAAAAAGTTATTGAAAGCACACACAGGCAGTCGTGACACATACATCCTACGGGTGAAGTAGTTCTCTGAATGGTTTTCAACCAATCACTACATTTTTGTATCACCAGACAGCCCCGTAGTATTAACTTTTAGGTGAAAGTTCAAAGATCAAACTGCACTTAGAAGAGCCTGCATGAGAAAGTCTGTCTATGACCAAAGTGCTCTGCATTCATTGACACATATTTTTTTACTTGAGTGAGAACTTCAGGTGAGTACATACGGGCACATCAGAATGATTGAACTCTTCCAAGATTGACAGATAGGGTAGGGTGAAAGACTAAGAAAGCACCGCTTCGGGTGAAAGCTAAAGTCAAACAATACATTTACGTCTGTTTTCTGCACTCTACACATATCAAATAGACTGTTACGAAGAGAGTAGATAGTGAACTACTACTAACGTAGATCAGGATACTTTAGAAGGGCCTGGCCTCGACCACTTCAGAGTTCTTTTAAGAAGATGAACTGAAGGCTAGGAATACACAGCGGAGAAAGTTGAGTCCAACGGAAACTCAAGCAGTTGGTGGATCTAGCATCTCTACTGTCAATAACAATAAAGTGTGTGACATACAGTATTGACAGGCAAAGCCTATCGTATATATATATATAGGGTCTCAACTCCATCGGGCTGGGAAGACAAAGAAGGTTTCTACACTCTGCACTATTAGAGTAGTTGGTGAAAGCACTTGCCTTTATTTTATTTCCCTCATCTACCAATCCTACTTTATTTTAGAACATAGGAGAGCCAATTTAATAGATCCCTCTACCACTTCTTTAGCAGAACACGGTGTTTGATCAAAGGCATTTATCTCCTATGGATGAATGCGACTCTCAACCTGGCAAATAAATAAAGCTTTCTCAGTAACTTTCTCTTTGGGAAATGACGGGAAGAGATGCGTCAATGTCATACAAAGAAATTGGACGTGAAATAAAACCTAGACGTAAAAATGAAAACTGGCAGCTGGTCAGAAAGATGTGTGTGTACGTACATAAGAAGTGTATAATAGGTTGGTGTAAGTCAAGCGAGTGAATATTATATATGGAAGTCCAATAGTTCATGTCATGTCACACACCATGATACTAGGAACAGGGAGAAAGGATACGAACACACAAAACACCATAGATTTGTGGCATATGGGCCACCTTCTCAGGTTTTGTATGGCTTCAACGGAGAGGAGAGAGAGATGCGATTCCTCTTTCTCCAGTTCGAGTTGATAGTTTAGTTGTGCAGGGAAAATGGATGCGGGTGACTGTGACGAGTTGGCAGGTTCCACACAACCCATAGACGCCCTAACAATTTAATCCACCTCTGTCATAGTCAGAACAGAAATGTTGTGAAAACTTTGTGTTGGACTCGTATACACAGCGTATTTCTAACTAAATAATGTCAATATTGAGTTTCCTGTTATGATTTTGAGGTTTTAGCGTATGTAATCTTCCGTGTTCCAAAATATTGTGTTCATTTGTGTAGAGTTCACAGTCTCTTTATCTAAAGCCCATACGTACTTGTTCACAGTTCACAGTCGTTGGGCTTACGATGCGGAACTACTCAGGAACTGAGAGTTTGCTATTGACTAGACTGACTACCAGTTTTTGCATCCAACATTTAGTGAAATGTGGTGCAGATGGTAGAATACGGTAGATATGGTAGCTCTGGTAGTTGTGTGATTTGTTATATAAGGGAGACCGAGTGGAATTTCAAGTAATATATAACCACTGCTACAGACAACATATACATATAGACAAAACTGGACAGGGCGGGTATAAATATATAGTTAATATAGTATACGGTTACCAAGAATAAAATCGTAGGACAAAATTGGTTTAGAAAAATATTTTCACTCACTCGTTTTCCGTGTGTGAGAGCTCAAATTGAGTTCGCTGTATATGCATACTTTTAGTTTTGGTTGACGTGACATGAGTTTTCTCCCCACTCACCGAGTATGCATAAAGTTGATTGAGCAGAGAAATGGAGTGAAATATCCACACAAACTAGTGGACGTGCAGAACATGTTCTGAGTGCAGATGAAAGTGAAATGGCTAATTTCATAAGAGCACAAACTTCTCGTGTTGTGAGGTGAAAGCAGTTGGATAGTTAGGCAGTCTCGGCAGGTTTTTATTAATGTCAATCTCATACTCGCTAGTAACCTGCCTTGTCTTGTCTAATAACTAAAACTAGTCTCAAGAGAGTTGTACACTTTGCTGTATTATTAGGATGGTTTATCCTGAACACAATGTTTTACACGATAGAAATGTGTGAAGAGAGGTACGTATTAAATAAGCTTCACCTAACGCGTGCTTTTTCTCTATTGACCTTTACTTTTGAAAACTAGAATTATTACAAAAACCACTTCCTGACTGTATTATCCTCGTAGATCACTTTGTGAAGTCAAACGTTATTTTATTCAAACGAATTGAGTGTTACTTATGTGTGACTTTTTTCCTGCTCAGGAGATGAATTCCGACCAGGTAGACACGCTGTGGTTTTAGTAATCCACGGAGAGTCATGGGAATGGGGAAGTGGGAACGAGTTTGATGGAGCTGCCTTTGCCAGCCTTGGGAATCATATCGTCGTTACTTTCAACTACAGGTAAGCCTTTGAGTAATTACATAATTCTATTACGAAGAAACCAATTACATTACTTGGGGTAAGAGGGTTTAATTCTGGATTTTATTTTTCAGGCTTGGTCCATTGGGTAAGTCGTTCATTCAATCTTTTTCATCCTTCCTCCATCCAAGCGTTTCTTTGTAAGACAATCGTAATTAAATCTGAAGTACTCCACTTGCTTCGCCTCAGGACTTTCACTCATACTGTAAATCCAACTACTTCATTCAGCAGTGTGAATGCTTGTTTATTGATTGACAAAGACAGGATAGCGATTCACTGGGAAAAACTTCAGCTTCATTGTTTTCAAACATTCAGTGTGTAGGTTCGTGACTCAAAGGTTTGAAAAGAAGGTTTCACCTTTCTCGAAACTAATTAAAAACCTTCTTTCTTCTTTCTCTATACAACATAATCACCCCTCATCTCCTTTTAATCCTGTAATGTTTTAGATATTCTTGTTCTATTCTAAATAATAGGAGAAACTTTGTACCATAAAGAGTAGCATCGAGTTCAAAAGAACATTATTAGTTGTACAAGAGGATTTAGAAGATTTTGCGTCTCAATTGTGTACACAATATATCAGGAATTACTAAATTCCTATGATAATACTTCTCTGCTCTTTACGCTTACTTTTGGGTTTGTCGGCAGCCTAGGCAGAAACCAGTATTCAGTTTTACCACAATTTGTATCATATACTCATCATCATCGTCCTAACACTAGGTACGCACTTCAGCAAGTATTTAATGGAGAAAGTAATTAAAATGGAGAAACTTTGAAAGTGTAAAGAAAGTAAAGGAACACATAAGTTTAGAGTAATGAAGATGCCGAGATATGAACGATCCATTTTCCGTACTCAGATTCACTTTGCTTAGAAGAGCGAACCCAAGTTTTACCCCAAAAAATTCCCAAGAGTTTTTTTCGTAAGAAGTCAGGGAAGTATAAGCTTTTCAGATTAGGATGATGATGATTATGCATGATTATGAATTAATGGAATAATCTATGCACAGTGGGAAGATTAGTTTGGTGGTAGGATTTAAGATCCTGCGAGGCTGTAGGCCGTGGGACTGAGAGATGCGATTAAAACTTCCAGTCTCGCTGTGTACATAGTACACAGTTTTTACCAGTTAATTCTCAGAGCACTTTAGTATATGGAAGTAGAAAGTTGAAAACTCAAGTCCCTGTAGTACTTCTAACATTAGCCATGCATTATGCAACGTTGGGTATAGTTTGTAGATGGAAAATGAAGGTCATGCAATTAATTTTAATGATACCTCTTGTTAAAAAGGTTTCCTGAAAACAAGCAATCAACAGAGCAACTTCGGACTGCTGGACGTAATAGCAGCACTTCATTGGGTTCGTGAAAATTCAGATAGTTTTGGTGGAGATAAGAATCGAATTACACTTCTTGGGTATCGAACTGGTGCTGTGGTAGCTAATTTGCTTCTAGTGGCCCAAATAGCGAAAGGTAAAACTGGTTTTGTGAACTCACTCACTCATACGCAGCGTGATGTAACTTACTGAAAGAATGCAATTAAATCCCTCAGGGCTATTTCAACGAGCAATCCTAATAAGTGGTTCAGTGTTGAGTCCGTGGGCATTACAACGAAGACCTGAGGACGTAGCAAAGCAATTATCAGCCCACTTGGGGTGTTTAGGGAAGCTTCCACTTTCGCATCCGGAAAGTGACTTAGCCCCATGTCTCCGAAGGAAGAATTCCTCCGACCTACTTAATTTCGTGCCTGACAGCCCCAAATATTTATCCCCGTACGCGCCCTACGTGGACAATATTCTTTTCCGCAATCCCAAGATGACAATGGAAGGTGAACCTTCCGATCAGTTTGTTCGAGCCGAGATTCTCCTCATCTTTACAACCTCCGAGGGAGTTCATGAGCTTAACGATAATGAATTGAAAAATGGTTTTGAATCCGACCATCGTGACCGAGTTCTAAGGACGTTAGTGAGAAATGTGTTCAATTACCATCAACAAGAAATCTTCTCAATCGTACGGAACGAGTATACAGACTGGGAACGACCCATTCTGCATCCCATTCCTCTGAGAGACTCGACGGTGGAGGCTCTCAGTGATTGTCTTGTTATCGGTCCGGCGCTTCAAGTAGCGATGATTCATGCCAAGAGAAAGTCGAAGACTTATGTGATGCATTTCTCTCATCTCTCAAAGGATAATGAGTTCCCTGGTTATGAGGTATGAATACAAATCACCAGTCTCTTTATGATTCAATCCATTTCAATTAATGAGCACCATTTGTGTTCCCTGTGTTGCGTCATCGCATTACCGCAAACAAGCATCTTTCACCAGTTCACCTTTATTCTTCCCAAGTCACAGTATGCGTCTTCGTTTGTTATTCGATGAACAACTTATACACACCCTACCACCACCTCCATTTACTTTATTGAACACTTTATTATGTCTCACTTACTCTGGGCCCAGCACTTATTAGAATTTGAAATGACCTCGTTCAACACGATTTTCGATTTATTCCATCGCAAGATTCACTTGATCTTCCTCTCGTGTCAGTCTGCCTATATCCCTGCATAGAGAAACCTTAGGTACATATTTCTACTTGTGCAGAATATTATACCATCACCCTAAGCCCTAATGGAAAATGCTGCAATGATACTTGACTTTTGAGTTTGTGTGAGTGATGCTGAGATCACGTCACGTATGGAGAGATAAACACATTCAAATATGGTAATTGACTGATTTATGTTGCAGAGACTCGGGAGTTTGGAAGGTGACATAGTGCCTTACATCATGGGACTTCCCGTGACAAATAACGTGCCAGCATTAGGCGGCCCACTTACCCCTTCTCCGTGGTCATTTTTATCAAACTTCAGCAAACAGGATGCCTTTGTTTCAGAAACTTTGGTTCATTACATTGCCAACTTTGCCAAAAGCGGGTAAGAATCATTTCCGGCGTATCCTTGCTTTCTCCACTTCAAATAATACGCTATTAACATATAGAGAGGAGTGTATCTGTTACATACCGACACTAGAATAATACACCGTCTTCCTCCACTTTCCTCTCTCTCTCTCTCTTGTATTTGTATCTACTTACTTCACATCAAAACATGCAGTCCTCATCCAACCTACACTCGTGAGTTTGAATTCTGAAGAGTGCAAGAACCACTTCTCAGACTTACAAAAAGGATAGGCGCAGGGATATTTGCAGTGTATATTATGTTTGTGCAACTCAAGGATTATACGACTTTCCCTCGGCATCACTCATGTCTTTTTGAACTTTCACAAAAGCTTTCTCCCTCCCTGTTCCCATGTATCATGTCATCATTGGACAAAATGTAAATCTCAGTGTACACTCCCATGTCATCATCATCCTCGCATGATTACTGCTATCCTACTCATACACAGTTCATACGTAGTTAGTCTAAGAGGATTTTGAAGCTCTAGACTGCATACAACAGAAATACATTGCTTACACTAGTCAGCAATGAAGATGATCCTGCAAAGTTAAACTCCTTCTTACAGTATGCATATTATAGAGAGAGAGAGAGAGAGAGAGAGCAGTCTGCATCCCATTCATTCCAGGGAGATGGCACTATATATTATAGAACTCTTATAAATGAGGAAAATTAACAAAAGTTTACATACAAGTGGCGTACGCAATTCCAGCTAAAACACCCACCGCACCCTACTGACTGACTTAGTGTGGGAGGGTAGTCGTGGTCGTGGTTAATCAGTAGCACTGTGAGAGTATTCTAAGCAAAGTGAAAGTTCCAGCCAACTTATGCATTTGCCAAATGTGTCATTTTCTCTGCCGGAGGAAATCATTGTGTTCTTGATCTCTTGACAAATTAATTACCACAGAGAGAAAGTCAGGACTTTGTTACAGAAGTAATGATCATCATGATGGAGGTTTTGGTGCAAAAAAGAGAGAAAGTATTTTCTCCCGTCCATGAACTACTTTTTATGCGGCCATATGTATATTACGACTAACTAAGGCTGTCTGTACACTTTGTACGTTGTACGTGGTCTTGAAAGGCCCACCCCAAACAAGAGAGAAAGCACATCCAAAAAAATAAGTTTTGTCATTAGTGGAAAGAAAAGTCAGTGTGTTTCTTTTTCAAGCAAGTGAGGAAGACTTTCAAATCTGGGTGAATGAAACATAAGTACAGCTGGGAGAAGTAAAGTATTAGACACCGTATCACTTCCATCTGACTGTTTGTAGAAAGAAACACCGTCAACCTTTAATAAGACAGTGAAACCCACGCAAAGGAGATTAGTAAGCATCTTCTTGTGTGTGTTACCTGAGATATTTTGGAAGGAATCTAATGTACCTTAGATAGAATGTCGTGCGATTAATTACTTGAGAGAACTTTCTCTCAAGTAGACCGGATGAAGTGTGTGTACAGAAAATAGAGAGGAAAGTCTCAAAATAACTTGTTACATAAAGGAGATATATACACACAGAGGAGAGAGAGAGAAAGTAGGAATATACCAAGAAATGTTATTTCTGTGACGATGTCCTTCTTGCCTGTGTGACTGTGACGCAGGAAGAAGAGGTTGTGTAAATGGAATGCAAAGGTAAATATTCTTGTTTGCTTTTCTCAGTGATCCAAATACAAACGAGCCAGGTCTAGCCCTTCAATTAATCGGAGGACCACAAGGACACGGGAGTTTATCAGTGTCATCATCACTTCACAGCTCAAGTAGTGGGACAAGTGGAATTGGATTGATGATGAGTGACTCTGACAGGACTGGTGGTGCTGGAGAAAGGCTCGTCAGTAGCAGCAACAACAATGGAGGGAGCAGTTCACTCGCACTGGCTTTAGCTGGAGGAAGTTCTTCGAGGGAGCAAAGACTCAGACTTCGATCTCTAAACTGGGAGCCTTTCGAGCCCTCGAGTCAATCTTATATGAATATTGGAGCAAAACCAAAAATGAAAACCCATTATCGTGGCCATAAAATGGCACTTTGGCTCAATCTCATCCCTCAGATTCATCTACCAGGTGGTTCCGATGTCACTCTTTCTCACCACACTTTCTCCGATGATAATCCTAATTTATATGTAGGTAAGTAACTGACTCCTCTTCTCCACTGCTCCCTTCATCTCTTCTAGAGATTGTTTCCGGGATCGTAGATTTGAAATATACTTTCACCGACCATCTCTCTCTTAGTAAACATTTCAGAAGTGTTTTCATATAGAAAGTAAAACTTTAATATTATTAGTAGACCCCCAAGTAGGTCCCTGCTTGCATCTATAAGTAAATATTCCACTTGATTCACCAGTGTACTTAATTCCCTTTCAACCCACGACCCCTTCTTCAACCTCTTCCTACTTAAAGCTGTTGTAAAATTCATTCTTAGGTGAAAGTACTTTCGTACTAAAACCTTGAGCGCCTTTGAGCTTTCATTGTCGTTGGGCTGTCCCTAAAGCGTTGCTTCTTCTGCTGCGACAACCCTCCAGTTCCGAATTGATCCTGAAGGCATTGTGAGAAGTGTAGTAATTGATGTGCAAAGAAGTAGGATAGAGCGATTCATATAAATTCAAGGCCTATGTATGTCAAAGTATGAATAATAAATTGACATTCGTAGAGTCGCAGACGCCTTTTGATGTAACCTGGGGAAGACAACTCTGACTGAGGAGTAATAAGTATGTATGTATGTATATACTGTGTCTTTGGTTGTGCAGGTCCTGTTCGTCCATTGTCAGCATACGCAGTAGGGGAGAACATACCGGGTTTCGGAATAATAGTTCGAGATGGTACGACTGGACCACAAACAGTCTCCCCTGGGTCTTCATTGACTACAACGGAATGTCTTGAGTCTACTGAATCTCCTTTATCGCAGGGCACACGGCATAGTGTTGTGTAAGTCTTCCACAAAATACATACATTAATGCGTGAGAGTCTTTGTCAAAGGCTGATGCTACGGACTGGTCCTGCTGTCCTATGTGTGTTGTGTGTGTGTGTGGGTACATCTTATGCATTTCGCAGTCACGATCTGTCCGCACTGTGTTCTACTCCTGTCAGTACACATTTACACGCAACTACTGAACATCCTACTTCTTCTTGTCGTATCCTTCATAAAACCAAAATTTAGTCCAAGTCGACGTGTACACCTCTGATGCTAAGCTGTTGGAGGAAATAACAGTATTTTGTCAGAAGTTGGTATTCCCTCGGGAGAAAGTCAAAGCTTAAGAGACAGTTACTTCCACCAGTGACGAGAGGACTTCAACGGGAACCGCAGGATGAGAGAAATACAGGGAAGAGCAACTACACACTACTATTAGATATACCAGTAGACAGCAGCAACTAATGGTAGAAAAGAGAGATACGAAAATGAGCATAAAGTAGCGTGAAGGAAGAAAGCTAGGCAGGCAGGATTTGTTCGAACTCTTTTCCTCCCTTGTGGTGGAACCCAAAGGCTAGTCGCTAGTTCATTTCGTCAGTTCGTCTTACTTACTATCATCCTTATACCTGTCTTTAGTGTCCAAATCGATCCAAAGATATTATGGAGTTTTTCTCCACAACTTACTTCGGACTGACCCTCTCTCTCTCTCTCTAACTCTCTGCTTTCTCTCAAACTCCTTCCTCCTCTTCAACCAACTCCCTTCTTCTGTTTGTCCAGCCTACTTACTTACACATCTAAATAGATCAAGAGAATCTCGTGTTCAACTAAGCCAATAATAGTAAGAGGCCTACACACTTCAAAACACACTTTTCTCGAGGCCTCTGTACTCGGTAGGAAACTCTGTTTCCGGTGGAAGGTCGAATTCCAACATTTCCAACTAAACTCATCCAAACTAGAGAGATCGTGTGTAAACATACACACGCGCTTGTGTGTGTATGTGCCTTTTCCTCCTCTCCATTCATTTATTCATTTAACAGGGTTGCTCATTGTGTAAGAAAATTGAATGGGTTCGTCGGATGGATATTGGATAAAGGTCGAAGAATGGGAAGTAAATTAGGTGAATGCCTTGCTTGCATCCAACTTCTAGGCTAAGAGATCTACCCGCATTTCTATTTCCAGTGGAAGTCTCATCTTCGATAATAATGCAAGTAGGGTTTGGTGAAAGTAGGGAGGCCAGGTAAGTAGGCACTTCTACAAGGAGAACTTTCTCCAAGGCAAGAAGACTCTAGCTTTAAAAATGCACGACATTCATTGTATTATCGCATTAAGGCTTCTCCTTGGATGGAAAGGCTTATTGGAGGAGACTGCAGGTGTACCACACACACACACACATACACACATATAACTCTGAGAGAAATTCTTCGTGCTTTCTCCATGTGAATTCAATGTGTATTTCTTCTATTTGAAGAAGGATCGATTCGAACGGAATGGAAGTTGAGATTCGAGGTAATGGTGGGAATCCGGAGGCTGTAGTGCCTCTATCAAGTTCTCCTGGTAATTCTGGGACTGGAATGGGACTTGGGAACGGCGAGTATGACTACACGACAGCTCTCACCGTCACTATCACTGTGGGTGTGTGTCTCATACTCCTCAACTTGGTGGTTTTCTCTGCCATCATGTGCCACCGTAAACGAGGCCTACCTGCCATTCCCAATCATGGAAGCAATGCTCCCAGTGAAGGTGGTGAGAGTCGGAGGAGTAGTCACAGTGGAACTCCTCAGAAAGGTCCTCCTTATCATCAACATGTAAGTACATCAATTACTTGGGCATTAGTGGGGATATTCCGTGTTCTCAGTCTCCCATCTCCTCTGTATAATTAGTGGAGAGTGGGGATAAGGATATGCGTTATGAACGATCGCACCGAGTCTAATATGAAAGTGAAAGCCAACAAAGTGTGCCTAACAACTTTCACTCTCACTCTCTCTCAGCTCCCTCCTTTTTTCTACTTGCAGGAGAATTACAAGTGGTCCACATCCTGTTGTTCTTCTGGAATGAACCCTAATGACTTTCCTGCTACTCATTTATCATACGGGGGAGGTTCTGCAGGAGGAGGAGGAGGAGGAGGCGAGTCGATATCCATGAATCAATACGGACTTCCCGACCATCAGACACTCCACCATCCGAATTGCAGTAACTCGTCGCAAGGACCAAATAATGCCATGAGACCACCTTCACCTCTCATGGGTTTAGGAAGTCCGGGAACACTGCACCGTAATCCTCATCATTCGCACGAATACTCGGCAACTAATGTGCAACTACACCATGGAGGAGGAGGGGGTGGTGCGGGCTGTGATGGCAGTGGTGGGGGAAGTTGTTCGGGAACTCTTAAACGAGGAATGCATCACCACATGTCCATCCCGGACTGCGTCCAACCCGTCCCTAACGCTGTCTTTAATCCGGATTTTAATAATGGAAACAATCAGTTCAATGGGATGGATGATGGGAGTAGTACACAAGGAATGGGGAATCCTCAAGGGTCCATTCGACTTTACATGAACCAAGGAGCCGCAGGTAACTTAAGCGCACTCACAGTTAAGTTAAGCTCACAAATGCCCCCGGATTTCTTAAGAAAGAGAAAAAGAATAGAACAAGTTTTCTTTCTAGAGACTTTCTCCATATTTTTCCACACTGAATTACATTTTCATACAAAACATTTGGTAAGAGTTGTGTGGTGTGCGGCTTGTGTGTATATAAGTTGTATTAGAAATTCCTCCGAGATAACTCTGTGGACCTGTCAGTCTTGCTTTCAAACACACACCACACACTACACACACTTTTTGGCTAAAAGGTTCCATTTAACTGGGCTGTTAGCTTTTCACACAAAACTTTTACCATCCATTGTGAGACTGGGTTCTCTTTCATGGGAGAAGAATAGGTGAGAGACTGCGGGACTCGGTGTGTCCACTATGGCACGAGGAGGACCACAAAAGAAAGGAGAGAAAGTAGAAAGCGAGGGTGGAATAGTTGGGTACAAAGGTATCATGATGCTATGGTACGTAGGTAGGTAGGTGGGTGGGTAGGCTAGCTTTCACCGATAGTGGCAGTGGGAGTGTTCACTCACCGTTTCTTTAGTACCTAAGGCTACACACTACCTCTTATCATCATGTCTGTTGATGTATTTATATTGAAAAAGTCAGTTGGAACTGGCCCATTACTCAAGGGTAAATTACGCCTCCCTTCCTTTCCCAGAATTACTGGAGCCATAATAATGTAATTTTTATAGAACCCGGAATGTCCAACCTTCCCTGTCTCCATTCTTATCCTTTCAGTTAAAGTGGTACAAAGTACTCCCTGGGAAAGTATTGCTACCCATCTCATTTTTTGCACCCCATACTTTCCCCGATAATAAGAAGGGAATTGAATTTCTTTTAGGTGACAATGTTCTCGAGATCCCTGAACCACCCCGGTCTATGAGAACAACTTCCTCCACCGGAAACAACCCGACTCACCTTGGGAGCAGTTCAAACAGCGGTGGAGTTTGTAGTGGCGGTGGTGGTGGTGGTGGACAGAGCTCCTCTAATCCTCCACCATCATCTTCATCCGTCACTACTGGGACGAATTCAACAAGCAGTAACCCAAGTCCTAACAGTGGAACTACCACATTAGTTGGAGTTCTTAAGAGACACTCATCGTCCACAACACCCAACTCAACTGTCAAGAAAAGGGTTCAGATACAGGAAATTTCCGTTTGATATTTCAAGAATGAAGGAGACGAGAGTTAAGTTTGGGATCAACGGAGAAAGTGAAAGTTGTTCTCAAAGAAGTCACACACACACAAACACATATGTGCACACACACACACACACACACACAACACACACAGAGTTATCCCATCAGGGCGTTGGGTAGTGAGAGGGTGTCATGTAGATGACTCCTACTTGTGTGTGTTTCCTGACCTGACTCTCCTTATCCAACTTTCACCCCAGCACCCAACGATAATGTTATATTGTATCCTTCGTACTTTTACATTGACTTTTCACTCACTTAATTCAAAGCAACGTGCGTTCTCTCGAACCGTAGTGAGTTGAGAAGTGACAGGAGCTCAGAAACCTCTCCGCATTATATTATGGCCATACCGAGTTAATGTTAACCAACACTTGAGATAATGAATCTACACACATTGTAGAAGTAGTAAATATACAAAGTTACAAAGTAAAAGTACTTTTGCGGTATACTGCAACTTATACACTTCAACTTGAATACATTTAAACACAGTTTCAGTGGCCGTCGTCGTGTTTGTGATGTGATCTCTCATAGAAGCCAATAACTCGGCTCTTGTAAGCTGTACAATGGTGGGTAGTTTATGTTCGGTGTGTTTACTGTGTAGCATGTACGGTTTATAAGCAAAGCACTTCTGCAGTTCTAGTTGGTAGTGATCTTAACATGGAGTAGTATAGTATATCTACATGTATGCACGTACTCTGTGTAGGGCAATCAAAGTGAAGCGAGACCGTTGGGTTTCAAAGGGATGAAGAAGAGTAGCCTCAGAGATGTTTTGAAATGTAAATAAACACAAAAGTAAATGTTATATACTGGTTGTACTTTGTTTATCTACTTTATAGTCTGTGACGATGTTGATGTGCAAGAGAGAGAGAGATGTGTAATAATGATAGGACAAGTACATATAAAGTGGTCCACTTTCACTTTAATGGTTAGCTAATATTATACATACATGTACCATGTACCTATTTGATACACCTTGATAAATGGAAGTAGCGTATAGCATTGTAGGAATGTGGACGCGTGGTATTGAACAATGTAAATTGACCCTACTTCACACGAATGTATGAAAGCAGCAACAGGACACTTATTGAGTTCTAACTTGTAGCATCAGATGACCGTGTGAAAAAGCAAAATGCTGTGTGTACCTCTCTGTCTGTGTAATTCGATAACCTATTTATATTCTCTGACTATGTTGTAGCATCAATAAATAAAGAGAACTGTGGAGGAAGTGCTAGAAATCCTCGAATGGTGTAATCTCTGCAGTGTAATAGCAAAATAGGAATCATAAATGTCATGAAAAACGTGTTTATTTGATCAAAAGCCAACATTTATAATACTCTTTTTGGTAAATATTTGACTGAGATTACTACTACTCTTACACTTATACACTTCTAAATCAAATAAATAAAGTGAAAGTGATTACAGAAAGACTATTCATCTTTTACTTTTCGACAAACTCGCATATATTTGTCTGTAGTGCTTTGTAGAGTCTACACACATAAGATATTTGCATTCAACCTCATAAACAGCAATCAGTACGAACACTAAGCAAGGAAGGAAGGTCGAAGGAGTGGAGAGACACTTGAATATATAAAGTCCAGTTGAAGAGCGTCCTCGAAAGTTGAAAGGACGAACCTGGAGCAAAGTTATGTACTGACTACTCGACACATCGACCATTGGTGCTGGCACGAGCACAAAGTCCACACACACACAATCCTCATGGACCAAATGACTTTTATCTTCAGTTTACTTTCACTCTTTGGTATTTACACTGCTTGTGTAGGGAGGTCGAGAAAGGCTTAATGGTTTTTATGGGAGGGAGAAGGAACATAAATTTTCATAGAAACTTTCTAGCACTGAATTAGTACTCCAAAGTGCTTATACTTGGATTTATTTCTTTGGCCTTGCCTCTAGATTATTTGTTGGACTAATGGCAGCTCTGATTTCATTTCTAACTGGTCAGTGAGCTTAATAATAAAGTTGATGCAGACATATAACAGCAGGTTACACAAGTAGGCACATATATCTGTATGTAGGTACTTAAGACACAGTATAAATGATTTACATCATCACAGTCGAGATTTTTGTACAAATGATATATACTGAACCACAGCAGCGGCTTTGGTGTGTGTGCTGATGATACATCTTCATTTGATTAAATCTAGGAGTGGTCTTAATCTTTGATAAATCTTGTACAAACAAGTTGAGCAGGGAAAGCAAAACTGGCAAAACTGGTATACATACATATAGGTATACTAGATCACTGGGTACTGACGAAGAAGTTTTAGGAAGGGCTTCTGGTTCCACAGACTCTTTGCTCGCAAAATCTAGAGAAAGTTGAGCTAAGCCATAAAAGATATGAATCATTATCTAACCAAGTAATTTATTTTACAACTGGTGGCGGTCCACAATAATCTAGCGTATATGAAGTTTGAAATTCTTAGTGAAAGTAATCAAAATTTTCCTTATTGGTTTGGCAGTTCAGCTTCAGAGAAAGGTTGGTGTGGAATCGAATGTGGTTTGTATATTAACCGCATATTTCTCTACTCCAATGACTCTATAACTTGCTTTTGTGGACTTGCGGTAAAAGTTTACAAATGATTGTTTGAATTCCAAAATTCATGAACCCATTCGGCAAAACTTCTCAAATACCGAGAACAGTTTGAGGTAATAAACGAAAGAATTATGAACAGCTTGATACACACAACAGAGGAGTAATACTTCTCTGTAAAATTCGAATGGCGGTGCGGTGGGTGTTTCAAGGATCTTCCACGGTTTCTTGAGTATCTAATAGGGAACGAGTTCGTCTGAAATCGGAACTAGATTTTCTACATGCTTTATCCAATACAAGTCCTCTCCTTCTCTATCCGCAATATCACACTAGATAGTATAGAATTTGTTAGGACGTGTCAATTGACAGCACAATTGAGCAAAAGAAGCTTTCAACCTCTTGTAGAAAACAATTCTCATGAAATCTATATGAGACTCACGATTTGTGACAGTAGTATGAACCCACGCAGCAAATCTATTTGGTTCTCCGTGTTTCCTACCATCCTAACCAATCTGCGCTTTCATGTCTCACGATCTAATCTGTATACAAGAAGAAGTGCCTTATAGATTGTAGGTGTCTCAGTGTCTGTCTCATTTATAGAAAATGAACAGAATGAAGATGGAAAATTACTTGTGCTACTGCTGAAGTTCTCTTTAGATCTCTTCGTCTGTAAGACTCAAGAACACATCTAACATCTTGAGACCTTGTTACAGCCAATATACTGCTTTCCACTCCTACAAATATGAGTTATATTAAATCAAAACTAATTCCCATCTAATGGCGAGTTTTATACTTCTAACAAAATTTAAACAGTTCATTTCAACTTTATTGCATCACATAAGAAATATTGAGCAATAAGTTTCTTTCTTCGATGAGCAATACTGAATAAACTATCGTCTTGAGTGTTCCGAGTTTCTGAGAGATAAGAAGGGACGATAAAACAGAAAAATTTAGCCTTCAACAGAGTAATGGGTTTCTTTTCAGCGAACTCGCAGTAGATCATACATCATATATCCTAATTTGATTGTGCTTGAGTAGACACTAACTCTACCTCTGCTGGATCCACTACATCTTGTCAGAAAATCATCTCATGTTTCATCCCGGATTATGCAACAATAAGAATCAGGTAGCACGTAGAAATATTTTTGCAGCCCAGAAGACATGTAGGTGGATGGTGATGAAGGTATAAGATAGTTCGATACAACGAACCTATGTAAATTTTTCTTCCCTCTTGTTCCTCTACTCCTTCTGAATTTTGAATAGAATTCCACCATCTGCCTGAATGGTTCTTCTTGTTCTTATTCAGTCTGCCTTGCCTGCATCCTCTCTGACTTTCACCGAGATACGAATTCCCTCGACATATCTTTCTCCGGATGGATGAATAGGTCGTCTCCCGTGTTCCTTTATTCTGCTGACTTCCTCGTTTCAGCCAACACACACGCATATACATACGGCAAAGATAAATTGTGGTATGTGGCAGTCGAGTAAAAATAGAGTGAAAGACAAGGTAGAGTGAGATAGATACGGGGTGCTTGTCAGGCTGATGAGGCTTCTCTCTTCGTCGCTCAAACTTGAGAGAAAGTTTTCTACTCCTTCTATCAAGTGGGATTACGTATGCAAAAAATATACCCAGAATGAGATTAGATATCAAAAAATGCATACAAAGTTGGTTGAGGTATCACACAGAGCAGTCCACACTTGGAATAAAAGAAACTCCAGAATCAACCGAATAATGGGAAATTGGTCTTGCGAGATCCTTCTAGGTTGTTGGATTCAATAGAAAGCCAACCGCTACCAACCGCCACCACTAGAAAGTTTTTGAAAGCTTCTCCTAAAGTACTTGGAACAGTTGAAACTCGAAAATTGTTTTATCAAATCGATTTCATCGTGATTGCTTATTGCTTCGATTCCCAGAAACTTCCTGATCCAATGAAGCACAGTCACTCAAGTTCAAAAGGAGGAGGTGTGTGTAAACTCACTTTAAATGTGAGTGAGTTACCTGATGGTTTTACTTCACGATGGAAAAATTAGTTTCAAGCCATCTGTGTAGTGAATTTTAGTGGTTGAGTAGGTTAACTTTCCCCGTGTGAGTTATGCCAGCCTACTAGCATGTATTCTTCTCCTTCAGTTTGTCATTGAAACTTATTGTTTGCTCTTGCTGTCAACATCTCTCACGTATCTATATTTTTAAGCTGTGTTTGTTGAATAAGACCTTGTTTTTCCTCTGTATGTTTCCGAGAACTGTTCATTAATTTGTTGTTTACGTACGGGTTCACACAAGGTTAGAGGGATTAAGCTGAGGTGAAGTCGAAGTGTTTGTTCGTAGATATTTCTACGCATAGAATAGAGTGAATGAAGCAAGTATAGTAGGTAGTAAGTAACGATGGATGTTGGTTTACCTCAAGGAATAAAAGGGGACAAGGGAAAGGTGGTGGTGAGTTCAAGATTTGATTACTTAAGACGCAACATACATTGTGCTGTACAAGTTAATTGTATATTTGCTTATGCGTTAGTCACTTGAACTTTCGCTTGTTCGGAGAGTAGAAAGAAAGCCTAAGTTTGTTTCAGCGAGTGAAATATCTCTGACGCTGTGATGAAACTTCTTTTGTCATTTTTCTCCAAGGGAAGTTCAAATTGGATTAAGGAATCCTTATTTCTCGCAAGAATGCTTTTTCTTTTCAACCTCCTTCGCCGTATACCGTGTGTGCAATGGGTTAAGTAGAGAGATGGAAGTATGAAGGAACGATATGTAGGGGAATTGGGTAAGCGAAGACTCTGTTTTTCATCACACAGGTTCCTTGTTGCATAAGGTGATTGCCATATTATCATCGAAATAAGGAAGAGACAAGAAGTCAGGAATTGCCGAGCTGAAAGAGGTACCAACTACCATCAACTTGCTTGAGATTCACTAAGCAGATTCTTTCAGACAGACAGCTTTTGTCCATATAACTTTCACTATGTATGTGAGAACTGGAGATGAAGATATTCTTCTTAAATACTTTTGCATGTGGGTTTCCTTTTTTAGTGAATCCTTCACTATACACTACACAATAGATTGCAAATGCGTGAGGGTTTTATGTTCTGTGGAAAAAGAGACGGTGTCGTCAAGAAAAGAAGTATTTTTTCATTTTACTATGCTAATTTTGATTGAAGGATCTTTCTCCGACTTTCATTTTGGTCTATATGGTTCTACACAAGTTTTTCATTATTTCTAATACCAAAATAGCACATGGAGAGGTCTTAAGATTTCCTTCTATCTGTACACACACACATATCACTGTACAAACTATCACATGTTGTGATACTATAATTTAATTCGTAAAATATTCTCCTCGTTTGCATTCTAAAGCAATAAAATAGAAATAATGATTTTTGGTTCGTTAAATAATACTCAACATTTATATTATTCTCCTGCATTAAGTAAAACTATGCATGAAGACAGGAGCAGTAGAGCTTTCGCACAGTGACTCTCACTGACTCTACACTGCATACGATAGAACTAGTAGGACATTTCTGTCCGAGAATACACGGAAAACTGCCTAGTGTATCTTTACTGATCTTCGTTTATTTCTCCAGAAAAGAAAACGACAGGGCAACATGCCATGTCATCAATTAATTTTTACCTTCTCCTCTAAACCGGACCTCACCCAGCACACCTAAATAAAAACCTATTTTATACAGAACCCGTACATTTACGAAAGTGTCAAGTTCATTGGAATGAATTGGTGGTGAACCAACAGAAGACCTTTCTATCCTTTCGCTTTCTCGTCTCCCGTCAGACCTTCAAGTAAAATAAAAGTCAACTGAACACTGAACACCTCCACCGTAACAAAGTGAGAAACATCTTGCAATCTGTACGTCCTAAAGAAGGAAAGAACAAGGAACTACCACGCACTTAAATCCCGAATTTGCAGCCCATGAGGCTACCAAAGGGAGAAAAACTTGGGTCAAGTGTGTTGTGGAAAAGTGAAAACCTTCGTTAATGTTTGAACATGAATATCTTTCATTAATATCTTCAGAGTCGCATGTCCTGCTGAGCTTAATTACTGCAGAATTGCGAAAATGTGGTGAGTGCATCCAATGGATGAGGTGGAAGTGCAAAACCATCCTTGTACAATTTGCTCTTAAATTTTCTCATCACTTTTTAACTTTTTTGCAAAGTAAAAATAGAAAACTGTAGTTTTAACCTACACAGTATACCGTCTGAATAACGTGTAATGCGTTGAAGACACTGAAAGGACTTATATTCCTTACTCGCAATGAATTGACAACCTCTCTGGTCCGTGAAAGGGAGTCAATCTCTTGTGCCAGCTTATAACTTTGCTTTTAACCTCTGGTGCGAAGTATTATAGGATTATTTCTAAACTTAGCCATGAATGTAGGTAAGTGTGAACAAATTGACAAGTAAGATACGCAGCTTTTCGTAAATCAACCCACATCTGCCCAAAATAAGTCTATATAACCACAAAAACTCAATCTTATTCTTCATCTCATTATCATGTTGGGATTTAATGGATTCGTCGGGTGTCAACATTGCGGCAGTGGTTCGTATCTGAAGACGAAGTAACCCAATCTAAAGAAATCCCCGAGAAGTCCGGAGTTGTGCAAGGTAAATAGAACCAAACCAGATCTTCATCAAACAGATTGAAAGTGATGGAGCTGAGCCTCCACGATTCCTCAGGCCAACTTAAATTACTTTTAGTTGCAAGAAAGTCTTGAGACGGATTGAGTTGTGTGTATCACCACTGACATTTTCTGTACCACCGCAGCCACCTAAAGAAATGTTCTTCATACATCCATATTGGTCTTTGATAGACATGAATTGGTATACGGTATTACCGTAAGAAACTGCAGGAAAACTTTCTCACAAGTCACCTGCTATAATATCAGGAGACGTAAGATTGCACCAAGGACAGGCAGGAGCAGAGAAAGTAACAAAATGGAAGTAAGAAATTGCTTTATTTGTAAGTAATCCTTTTCCTACCCGTCTGAAAGAAAGTTTCTGGAATGGTAGAGGAAAAACATTATATACGGTCTTTGATACCTAATAGGCGTAGAATTGAAAGAACTGAAATGAAGTCAAGGTCTATATAGGTCCCTTAATAATTATTTGTGTATTAATTACAGAAAGAACTTGTTTTTTAATATTAGACAAATACTTGCAATTGATTAGAAATCTAACAGTTCACTAGAGAATAGTGGAACACGTCTAGCAACAACGAAAAGTGAAGCTGCCAGCAAATGTCCATCGAACGAGGTAGTGGAAGAATTTGGTGAATTTGTAACATTTTATCTCCTCGTAGGGCGTTTAGTATTATTCCCCTCGTCTATTTCTCGTTAACCACTAGAATACCCACGATGTGTTTCGTACTCAAGTAGAATGTTATTGTTACAATATTATTATTGCTATTAGGAATTGCAGCTTTTACGAGTCTGTTCATAAATGCTCAAATGATAAGGACGGCCTCGTAAAGTGGATATAAACGCAAGAGGTTTTCACCAACTTTCCATTTCATTCCCACACTGAACGATGTACGCCTCGCCAAAGATCAGATCCGTCTTTTTGCTGGAGCGGTGGCGAGATGTTTTTGGACGAAGAACTGAACTTAAACTATAATATATAAGAAGGAGGATCGGAGAAAAACAAGAGACGACTCAGGTTGTCGTTTCGTTAAGTTGTTCTCTCGTAAAGTTTTATTTCTTCATGAGGATAAAGCATCCGTATCCTTTCGTTTCTTTCATTTTATTTGAAACTAGAACAAAACTCATCTATCTCTTTATACTACTTTTCTTCTTTTTGCAATATGTCTTTTTAGCACGCTTTGAAGCATTCGGACAATCAGGATACATCATCAGAACTTCCACACAGCAATATTACGACCCTTTCATTCTATGTAGCAAATGGCAATCCATCTCTCCGCCCTCTGATGCACCACACACATCACAGAAAGTAATACGATTGTCAGTCTTCCCGTCTCCAACTTCCATTTCTTTGCCTCAATTCGCAATAAAATGATAACCATGCATGACTAAATCATATCCAATGTTGCTTCTCTTCGGAAAAGAATACTTTTGTATTTTCCTTTGATTTGTACCCAAAAGAATCTCCCTTTTTCCTGCCACAAAATACAATTGAGGTAGAAAAGGAGACGTACAATAGTGCGGGGTTCATTGTTTCATAAAGTGACTATACGGTTTATAAGACTCATGACATCTTTGCTTTTCCCAAGCAGATTTGACTTAACCAGGAAGGAATCTAGACTCTCGAATAGATTTATTCTAAGCTGTTTCAATTCACTACATATGATAACCTTTGTAGTTTGTAGTAATATGAATATTTTTATCTAACTGTGCAAAAAGAAAGTATAAGAAGATGGGACACCGAAACTAGAAAGTTTAGCTCAGATCCTTTCACTGGTTGTTTCCACAACACGACATGTATCGACGAAAATGCTGCTAGAGATGAAAATCTATTCAAAGGATGAAACAAAGAGGACTTTACATGATACATTAAAATGCTGTTGTAGCGATTTCAATTTTTACAACATGGCTCAACCTTTTATCTCAAGATTTCCATCTCCTTCACCATCGATGTTGAAGTGCGTATATACACACAGTATGCAATCTTTTTTCCCCCAACCGTTCGATATTATTCGCTTACCAAGCATTTTGATTCTTCAAGAACACAATAACAGCGACGGATGCATGTGGAAAGTAGTTTAGCATTAGTGTTACTATTCTAATTTTGCAAGAAAAGCATAAAAATATGTAGGTTGTAATAAAATAAAATAAAACCTACTCTTTCCATGCAAAATGCCCACAGAATATTTATCGTAACAAGAATTCTCTTGCAATTTTACATTTTATATCTTCAAAGAATTGTTTCATGCACTTCGCATGCAGATTTTTAGTAATTACATTATATAAAAAACAATGCTATAAAACATTAAACATGTTGCACAATTCTAAACCAAATTAAGCAGTTTTCACCGAATTAAACAGTCAATTTCATCGAAGTTCTGTGTGCTCAAACTCACCAGTAATAGTACAGTGTGCAACCTGAATTAATTAAAACTAAAGTCCTAGAAGTTGGAATTCTTTCTGTACTTACACTTAATGTAAGAAGTAAAATGCCATAAAGTATCCCGACTCCCGACTAGGTATATACGAAATCAAAAGAAACTGAACGAGAATTTAATTATTTTTGATACGCTAAGAAGCGCAAAATAGTCTTGAATCTTTTGTACTGAGCACTTTGAGCATCTTGTGATTCGTTAATTCAGATGAACGATGCATTATTTCTCCGTTACACCCTACATTAGAAGGTATGAAGAGAAACTGGGCTAAAAGTTTTAGTTGCTTTCTACGATTCGTCATTTGTTTGAAAACACATCTCCATTTCTAAAGTGAAGTGTACTATGCGAAGTAGAAAATGAATAAAAGAGTTTCCGGAATGGAAGAAAATTTTATTCAATTACTCTCAAAAGTTGTATATCTTTGGTGCTTCCATTCTCTTCAAAATAAACATTCCAACTTAATCTCATTACGTCTGAACGCTTCTAAGGAGTGTGAGAATAGAAGACACAGACCTATCAAATAATACGAACCCAGTGAGCTCCTTTATTGAGTAAGATTTCCTTCTGAGCCCACAGAAGGATTAGAGAACAGGTAAGATGAAGTAAAATCTATTCCGTCTCTTATCCAGCCAAATGAGAAAACAAGTTTCTTCTGCATCTCACCCGGCTACGTATACTTGCGTGTTTTCGAACAGACCGTCCAACTATAAGTTTTCGAAATGGCAAAGTAAAAGTTACAGTTTTTCAGACAAACACAAGTTCTCATCAACTTTCATTCCCTGTCTCATCGCAGTTCTTCTCCGTTGCTGATGAAAATCCACGTCGAATTCGAATGTTATTCACTGCCAACAACGTCATGCGGTACCTCCCTCCCTGATGTTTTGTAAGAGGGATAAAAAGTCTAAATAGACGACTAGGAAAAGTGTCAAACATACTTGGGTGTAGAAAAGTAGAAATAAGAGAACTCTATCTGCTCTGCTATCTCTAACACTTGACTGAAGTTAGTATAGTGGTATTAACTTCTGATTGTTTGTGATGATGACGAATTCAGTTTGCGTTGAATTGGACAGTAAGATTCGAAGAAATGAAAGTCTATATATTATAACTACCGCTTGGCGCTTATCAGGTACTCGAGACCTCAATTTATTTTTTCATCGATTCGGCGATTCAATAGTTCCGTCTAGACTTTAGACTGGCGTTTGGTGAAATTGCTTTTCAGACTGCCAGTGAGCTTCTCTATCCGCACACTAGTAATCCTTAGAATAGCGAAAGGTTGCTTTGTTATGATGATTACTTCGAAAAATTTTGCTTCCAACCTTTGTTGCGAAAGTTGCCTGTGGCGCAACAAAAATATTGTTTGTTTAAGCGTTCATCCTTCTGGAGAAATTCATCTTGATTTTGCATAACCTGAGTCTGGAGCTCAGGAGGAAAGTGAAATGTTTGCATATTTATTTGCACATATTCTGGTTGAAATACACAAACATACTAAAGCATAATAGAAACTGTTGAAATGGTTCACAGGAGAAAGTTACATCTAATTAGTATTCAACGTAGAACCCTTCATCTTCTTCACAATGAAAATCATTTGTGTTTCTGTAAGCTCTGTAGGAACAAACTTCTCTCTCTGTCCATATTTATAGAATCCTTAACGAACTGACGTCTTCTGGGATCTTTCGACGAAAACTTAACTCACCAAGGACAAGTTTAGAGACTCGTCAATAAGTTATAGTTTACTAATATTCTTATGCATGCTTATTATTTATGTTTCAAATGCTCATGCAACCCAAACTTAATGGCTCATTCTCATAGAATTCCAAATAAGTGCATGCACGTTGAACTAATAAGGTACTTCATTAAGTACTCTCTTTGAACTATCGTCTGATTACTATTACGTGCCTGCTAATAATTTGATACCCTAGGTTTCTTTGAACTCACTCGCGAAACACGATGCCCCCCACCCTGCTAAAGCGCATCGTCAAATCCAACCCTTATCAGTACTTAATTGCAGTAAGTATGGTTTGGTGGAGAAACATCAGAGAGAAAAGTAATACAGTAAATAAAGTTAACTAAAGAATCCGCCAAGGATTCCATAACACTTTTAGCCACAAAAGCTAAACTAGCTGATCTTACCAAGAAAGAGATAAACTAAATGGACGGTAGTTGGTTGGGTACTCCATTAGCGAAGCTAAATCGCTTATGAGTTGTTTGCTAATGGATTTAGTTCAAACTTTCTCTTGTGTTGTCATAAGCTTATTTATGTTGTAAACTGATATGTTGGCGGTGTATAGTGCATTTGTAGATACTACTTGTTTGTCTATCTACACATAGAGTCTACTAAACCTATACGACATATTAGGTAAGTTATGACTTAACGGAGAAAGCCAACTGACAGTACACAATGCACGAAGTAGAGGATTGGTGTAGAATTTCTCTTTCGATGAGCATGATTGAAGATAACGAGTATAAATTTACACTGACATTCGACATCTATTGTGTCATCTAATTGAGGAGCAGCTTATCTTTCTTCCGCTCGACATAAATCAAATCATTATTCTCTCTGCCGACCCTTAGGCTGTGACTATATCTAGACTCTAAGGTATATTTATTTCAAGAGTGGGAAACCTTATCACCAATTTAATTCATCAAGTATTGCTACAAAATTGTAATAAAAGAATACAATTTGCAATCATGCTTGACTGTTTGATTATAGAAAATTTAGGTTTCAAAAGAATGAATGAAAGTAATATTTAGTGAAAGTCTTACTCATTTTATCACGAGCCAAATAATAAAAAAACTTTTCCTGATTAAGTGAGAATTATGCAGGAAGAAAGAGATAGACTTGACAAAAAAGAAAGAAATTATCTCAAGACCCAACTTTTTTCTTCTTGTGCAAATAAACAAGATGGGACTGGCAAAAGGCCAGTTCCTTACACAGGGAACAACAGATTTCTCCTGGAAGATAACGCGAAATAAAAAAGGAACTTTTGCCCAAGTTCCTTTGTGCTCTCAAACCTCAAACCCATATTTTTCACGTCTGGTGTTACGGATTTCATTCTATTATGATACTTTTTGAAAGGGAGCCCAGAATTAGCAAAGTAAACAGCATGCAGAGAACTTGCGCTGAATCTTACTGCTTTCTAGTGTTCGCTTGCAAGATTTTCAATTTAATATTCTTTACCTTGAGACCTTCATGCGTGTACTAAAGCATCCCCATTATGTTTGTCTTGTCTAGTTGTCTAAGACAGGATTCTGGATCTCCAACGGTATATGAAGGTCTGCGTCCCTTTGTGTGCTTGTGTGTCACTTTCATTTTTGCAGCGGTGAAAGAACCTCCACACGTAGTACACGACTAGGATACAGAACAGTCAATTCTTATATGGTTTTTAAATTGATGGATGTGCAGATGTGTTTTCCTTCAAATGGAAAGCAAGTAAAGTACCACACAAGAATGAAATATAAAATGACAAGAGACCCACATAAAATAAACTGTGCTGCAGCACGTCGTTCCTCAACAAAGGGAATACAAAGAGACGAGTGGTTTGATAGGAATGCCTGTGTTCGTTGTAAATTGTACAAAATTGTGCATGCAAGCCAACATGAGCAAAGAGGAAAAAGGAAAACTATGGAATTGTGTGTGTACAATTGTATTGTGATTTTGAAACACTGGAGGGGTTTGCTAAGAGGGCACAAAATGGAAGAGAGTTTATTATTATTATATTCCGTAGAAGTGAGTTGGAGAAAAAAGCAAAGGGCTGGGAGTCCCGAAGGGAAGCATATATCACGCATTTTCCACTTCAGAAATCTTCAAAGCACATCTGAATTAAAAATTTACAGAGACACGTAATCTCTCCTCTATCCGTGGGTATCTGCCGTAGTTGGTAGCAGTAGACTTATGCACACGTACGGTAGAGTCAGAGGTCTAGTGCGTAACTTTTACGGATTTCCCGAAGGAAAGTTGGGTATAATAAGAGTGGTAAGTACATTCCTGTCTATCTGGACATCTCTAGAGGTCCCTCATGGATAGAATTATGTATGCAGATTGCCATTCCACCCTTTGGGTCATCCTGTCGCTGAGCAAGAGACATCGTGATCTTCCTTATCACCGTCCTGCGGGGGACTATTCTGGGCATTACGGTACTACAGATGGAATTCGATGCAAGTCTTTGATGAAACATAAACCGGGTCTTAAGACGTTCTTTTCAAACTTTTCAAGCTTTCACTTTTAGCCCTTCAACATAACAAGCGAGTCATATTATGATATTATTGTAATTTATAAGCTTTGATTTTAATCTGAACAAAACTCTTAAATAGCTACAAGGACGTATAACCTTGCTGACTGAAACTGGGACACATGTATCATTTAGTCACGTTCTCACTACAATGTAATTTGCAAATGTGAAATAAACCTAGTTGCATTGCAAGATAAAAGCTATAATAATATTGTATCATTTGTATCAGAAATAACTCTGTTGTCAGGAATTACGGGTAAAAAATTGGCAAAAACGAAGCAATAGATCCAATCTCATTATTCATTGTGAAGGTAAAAAAGCGCACAAATTATATTTGGATAGTATTGCCTCCTGAGTTAGCACAAAGCTCTTCAGCCCTTGTAAATTTTCTGTATGAGTGGAAAGAAGACTTTGTAAATGACCATCATAAACAGAGGGAAATAGGCTATTAGATTGGGGTAAGTGTTCTGGAACTAGAAAACTAGATATGTGTAGCAATATACTTGGAGAGAAATAATATTCTTTTTGTAAAGTAACCTTAAAGCCTTGCTTGATCCTATTTGGCTCCGTTGTTTTTGGCACGGGTTTCTTCAGCACTTGTCGTACGTACATACTACATATTCACGTCATAACCTCGTACACACTAAAGTCTTCTGGAGAAAGTGCCCTCACAATCATATACCACTCTTCTAGTTTATGTAATATGCACGAGACACTAGTTAACTTTCATTTGCCCTTACGCGTCAAAAATAGAACCCAAGAAGTCTCCAGAGTACAAAAATAAAATTGAAACCGTCTTGTGTCTTCTACGGAACAGCAAGATAGAAAACGAGAGACGGGTGAAAGTTGTGTAGAAGAACGCACAAGAGGCGAGAATGTAATAATGCACAAGCCACCCCACGCAATGTGGGTTACACACTTACTGTTAGTGTGCGAACACCCATTAATTATGAGCAAGAAAAGTTTTCATTTCATTTCAAGAATGCTGTTGTTGTCCTTAAATCTCAGAGTGGAACGCTATACTATCGGATTTATTCATTCTATCCTTGTTTTCTACGGAGATTTAGTAGACGAGACATGAAAACACAAATTAATTTTATATTTTATATCGCTTTGTAGTAGTACACATACACAAGCCTTTCAGTAGTTGGTGATATAATTATTAGGAAGTTGGGACTTGAGACTACGTAAACTGTCATCGTAATGTACTGGTGAATGGCAAGTAACAATTGAATAGTCCTACGAGGCATCGGCAAGTTTTCATTGCTCCTATTATTATATTATCGGGTCTATCATGAGACACATGGTTCCAAGGGATTTAGACAAGATTGAAGGAGAGATCTAAGACATTATTATCTTATAAATTATGGTTCCTTACGATTTGTGCCATATGGACTGTGGACTGTGTGGACGACTGGAGACTTGAGAAGACTGAGAGACAAACAAGGCCTGGGATACAGTGTATATGTATAAGGGAATGTCAAGCCTGTTGACAGGAATGTGGTGGATGGTTTGTGTGACGTTTAATGATATTGTCATTTCCCTCGAGACTTTCTCTTCCTTTTGGTTTTTCCCATCTCATCTGATGAAGTTTATTCTTTTTCTTTACCATCTCCTCCAGGACTGCCATCATCAACTGTAAGCTTTTAATGAAAAGCCTCCAGCTCAACTGCTTGCACGCCAAGTGAAAGCAGAGGTTTAGACAGAGGCTACGGGGCTAGAGTCACCACCAGCGGGGAATTGATAACTGAACCATAATAAAGTAATGGGACTTGAGCGGAGAAAGATATCGCTGAGCTTAGAGACGTGAGACACGATCAACAGTAACGTCAGAATTCATCGAGATAACTTGTCAAGATTGATAATCTAAGTGAGACTTAACCTTGTCGTGTCGGGATTTTTATTCTGCGCCTGTAACAACTCCAAGTGGATAAATCAGTCCTATTAAAAAGGTCGTGACCTAAGCAAGCGGAGAAAGATTTTCACACAAGATCTGATCTCCGGAGAAGAGCCAACAAATACTTTTTCTTGCAGAGGGTAAACTCTACGCTCTTGTGACTTTGATGAGGAAATAAACAACCTGCAAGTCAGATGGGTATGAGCAAACCTGACGCTAAGCAATCGATACACACACAATACTTTCCCTGTGGTCCTCAGAACAATTTCCTAGTAATACTTTCTCTTCCTGAAAGACAGTCAGGAGCCTTGTGAATCATTGGCGAGACTACAGAATAACTCTGTACTTTCTTCCGCCATCATTTCTTCCTCTACAGTCCACTCAAGTGAAAAAAGAATGGTTCAAGTGGGAATTCAATCGAGGTCCAATTTTATGAACCAGTAAGTCCCTCAAGTTGTTATAAGCTGGATCCCTTTAATGGGACGGCTAACTTGTCGGTTTCGACTTGGTCCACGCACTCACACAAACAAGCTGTTGTGAAATGCAAGCCTAGTGAGGTTCTAACAGTGTCTTCAAATGGCTACGAGTTTCCGAATGTTGAATATGAGTACTTCTTTACCTGACAAGTATACTTCTGGCAAACCTTTGTGCGGGTTCGATTTAAGAACTGATTGTAATGAAATCGAGTTCTTGGTTCTCTTTCTCACAGGATGATCTATTGCAAAAGTAAGAGGAATGCAGTATTGCAATACTGAGTGCTGAGACTTCCCTTTCAGATTTATCTTTGTTGCATAGCAGGACTGTCTTCACAGTCAGACTAGGAGTCACGCAAGAGTGAGAGACAGTCTGAAGACTCACAGGATCAGAGAAGTGCCACCAAAATCTGTACTTCCCGTACACGACATGACTTTAGCCATATGTGTTTCTTATTGATTTTAAGATTGCAATATAATTAATTGCACCTTTGGCGTGCTGCAAACCGCTGACAAAGCAGCCAGTTTAAAATCAATCGCTACACCGAAACCTACACGAAATGTATTTGTTACAAACTATTCTAAAACCTAGTAATAGCGGTCACGCGAGTTTCCAACCACGGATTTGTAATTTTTGTCGACAGAGCATGAATCAATACAAAAGTATTTATGTCTTCTCACGAAATGCTAGACAGAGATAAATGATTGAGGAGAGATAAAAATTGGGCACAAATAGGACAGGTTAATCGCTGGAGGTAACTCGAGCAATACAGGGAGTAAGCAAACTTGACATGAGAAAGAATGAAGAAAAACTCTTTTCTTGATAGCGTTCATATTATTAAACGAGAGTAGTACGTGCACCTACGGGGCGCCTAGATTGGTGGAAGTGATGTATTGACTGTTAGTCGAAAAGAGAAAACAAATAAACTAATAGAAGAATAGAACTCACATACTGGAGATATGAGAAAAACTCACCAGTAGACATCAGTCGGATGTGGAATTGTGGAGTTTCTGAAGAGGTTTACTTTGCTAAGCCTACTGTGTAAGTAATTTTTAGAGATTTATTGTGCGTATTTGTCAATACCATAAATTATCTTCAGAACATGACATGGAATGACAGGCCTACTCTAGATTTAGTATTTGCGCAAGACTACATACTGCATAGCCTTCATTCTCAGTGAAGATACAAGCTTAGATGCAAAAATTACCTACCAATTAACAAACAAACTAAACAAACTAACAAACTCCACACAGTAATTCATCAAGGAGTAATAATAATAATAATCATAAGTAGAAGAAAAAAGATGAACACCCTACGCACAAGTGAAAATCTTACACAATCGTCTTTTTGGACACGTAGTATTTTTCAATTGCTTTCATCTCTTCGCTGCTTCTTCGGATGCAGGATGAGCCGACAAGGGATGGAAGGGTTGGATTGAGGTACGGGATGATGTTGGTTCTGCCGTTAGCAATTCCTGGAAATATTCATTTTAAAGCAAATACACAGAAGGTAATTAATGGAACATTGAACATATATAAATACGATTAAGTAAGACATGAACTCACCTAGCTCCATCAAATAAACGTTTGCATACAAAAATTCATCAGGTTTTGAGGGGTCACAAGGAGCGTACATGTCAACCAATGGCACATTTCGAGTGTGAAATCCAGAGATCTGAACAAAAAATTTGTTAAGTAGAGATTTAGACCACAAGTTTGCGTTAAACAACTTTGATTTTTCAAATTACCACGAAGATTTGAGGAATCCCACAGGAAATGACTTCAAATAGCTTGTCCATGTCAAAAATCTCTTTGACTCCTTTCAAACGAGCTTCAATTGCCTGTCGAAAAATAACAAAAACTGAAAACCACAGCCACGCATAAGCCAAAAGTCTGGGTCGACTTACGTGAGGAGGAATCCGATGAAATGTTGGATCAACAAAGTCTACCGGTACCATATCATCAATCGGGATCTCTGCAGAATTTCCGAAATCAATATACTGTACTATAGCCTGAAATATTCCGAAAAAAGAATTGTCGGACTTTCAGAACTCAAAACTTGACAAAATAATTTGTTGTTTTACATAGTTATCTAAGAAGCAATTATTATTAAAGCAATCTAACTTACCGAGTCCGATTCTTTTATCACTTCCAAGACTTTTACTCTGTGGAAGTTTCCGTCTGCCGAATATCGCCCAAGAAAAATTCTGTGCTTTAGATGATAGAATGAGTAATCGAAGTCTCTTATTGGATCGCCATTCGTATCAACGGCCTCGTAAGTGTCGAACAGTTTGGGTGGATTGTCCCCTAACTCCCCAAGTCTCGTCCCGTCTTCTGAATGGATATAGATCCAAACCTTGTCCAATCCTTCACCAATGATCAGGTGGCTATGTCCTAACACCTTCCCCTGTACACAAAAATTTAAATTAGAAATGCTAAACTTAAGTTAATAGCCTTCATTGAAAAATAACATACCCTGTAAAGTTTCAAAGAACGAAATCGCTTATCTGTATCTGAAGGAGTGAGCTCTACCAAGTCCTTCGAAGCTGTTGCTGGAGTGAGCTCCTCCAATTCTTCAGGAACAGTTGTGGGAGTGCTCTCCTCCAATTCTTCAGGAACAGTTGTGGGAGTGCTCTCCTCCAATTCTTCAGGAACAGTTGTGGGAGTGCTCTCCTCCAATTCTTCAGGAACAGTTGTGGGAGTGCTCTCCT
>JAQGAD010000667.1:0-31289 GCA_034696625.1 Isotomurus palustris
TAACACATAATATAAATTCTACTCGTAAACGCTGAAGCATATAAAATCCCTGAGCTTTGCACTCACGCAGTCATAATCTCATAATTCAAACGTGTCAATGACGCCGACACTTCATGACCGGGTGTCACTCAAACTGTACCCAGCAGACAGGGAATTGGCGACAAGTCACTCAAGATGAAGTGGATAACATCTTTCTCAAACATTTATTCGAATTTATTTTACTGGAGGTCCTTTCTAATTCCAAAGGCCTGTCGCAGCAAATAACTCTTCTTGTCACAACTGCATTTATTGGAATTCTCGATTTCCCCAGTTGCCAGTGAAAGCATAATGGGATTCATGTCATTTATTCACTCCGAATCGTCTGAATTCCCTATCGTCTTACAAATTGACTTACAAATCGTCTTCCTTAGATAATGAAAGGCATCATTACGAAGTGATTAAGACATACGTAAGTAAGCATTAATTTCCTTAAGAAGACAGTTGCATGGTAAACGCAAGATGGAAATTGCCCGTCAAAGTGTGTTATTGGCTACAAAAGCGTCTATTCTCTATTGTCTTGGAGGGTCTCCGGTCAATATCGAGTCTAGAGTGTATGTATGTGCGTCTAACAATCTTGTACGTTGATACTGATTAAACCTGAGAAAGAGAAATTAGCGTAAGAGGTTGGAGCAGGTGAAAATTCGGGTAATGCACAGCTATACAAGCTCCTGATGGCCCTCTCCGTCAGACTAGAGCCAAAGAAGAGGAGTTAGATTCGGTAAATTTTTAATGACACTGTTGGAAAATACGAGTTGGCCTTTTTATACGAACTGTGGCAGGAACGAATCTCACCGTATATGCTAGAGACGTGAACTTAAATGGAATGAAAAAATACGTGTCCATACTGACTGAAGGAAATCCGATGTACACATCCTCCAGTGTTGTAGTCAAGTGGTGTGTGTATACATTCTTACACCACCGCCCGTCTTCTTCCTCTCTGCTTTCTCTGGAATTCATCCATCCATTCGTCTATACAGATAGTTGATCACTATTGGAAGGTGGAAATATTTTTGCGCATAGGTGCTTTCTCCCACTTTCTGTGTATTTATATGTACTAAACCTCTGCTGCATGTGAGTGTGTGAGTGCTAAAAAATCGAGTGGAAATTATAAAGTGGATGGAATGTGGAATGTTCACCCAATTGACTCGTCGTTACCTGCTGGAGAATTTAACCAAGGCGAAGGTGTCTTTGGTTGGCAGTCGATGGGAGTTGAGTCTGAACAGGTGTTTCATTTGTACGAACAAGAGAAAACTGACCCTAGTGAGCGCATTAAGGATTTGGAGAACTAACTAAATGGTGCATTGGAGCAGTTAAACAAGGCTTCAAGTTTATATACTTTCCTTAGCTGCAGTGTGCTATCAGTCTTGCCGGTGAGGGATACAGTATAAATACTTCCAGAACTTCCAGTGCTTCCAGTGTTGTTGGTTGTGGTGGGAAGTATCGAGAGGGATACAGTAAACCTTCGAAAAATGTGAATGTAATGGAGGATTGGAGAGTGTTTTGTAGCAGTGTTTATTGTGCGAAGGGTAATCCAAAATATATGTGGTGGGTACGCAGGCATACATATTGTTCTTGAAATTAGAGTGACCAAGAGAACTAACTATACACAGAGTGATATATACACACTGCTTGACCATATCCTTGAGTAAAAGGGTATATTAAGTATGTACCTGTCGAAGGTAGTTCTCGCAAATATTGCATGGATACGGATTGGCACGATTCCTGGGCAGGATTATAATGTCCGCATACATTGAGACGAACCGTGGCTGTCTCAAACAACTCACCCGTTGTTATTTCTCGGAGAATATTATAGTTGACAGTAGTGGTGAAATACGGGTTGTCCACCCGTCCAATATTGCACAAGATAAGGCAGACGAGAGCCTTATGGAGCTTTTATTCCGTTCTAATAGCCGTTCAACTCCCGAGGGTCGTGGATTGAAACTTTTGTTTCCTGTGTCGTCCTTTCTCCCTTCAGCCTCCACCAGATAAAAGTCTTCTCCATTTTGTTTACTCCATTTCCTCTGAATATCCTCCTCCAGGTAGTAAATATTGAGTGCTACTGTCAAGGGTGTACTTTGGCCTTTTGATCCCCAGTGACCACCACCAGACCTCCTGTAGCAATCTCCTGATTGATTGCAATGAAGAACACAATACATATATAATGGAGAGCAGGTGTAGTTTGTGTGAGTAGAGAGAAAGAGAGATAGAGAAGTTGTGCAGAGGTGTGAGGGATGCCCCGAAACATGCTTGGGGTTCATTCTTCTAACTCCTCAAAGTGCCATGCAGACGAAACAGACTGTGAGGAAAATGAGGCCTTGCTGCAGCCTACGAATGACAGTGAGAATCTTCTGAATCCTCCATGTCGAAGTCGACGGACACCGTCACCTTCCTCCGCGAATGGGAGACCACGAGCCAAGTCTCTCTTCGGCAGCAGTGGGAGTAGCAACAAATTGGCTCTGCAAGTGTCGCCTCCCACTCCGACGGTCGTCTCTGTGGTGTCCTGCAGTGCGGAGAGAATCGATGTGACTTGGGGCGACGACCAAGTTAACTCCAAAGGGGAATCTGGTCAAGCAGATCATCACGCTATTATCTTTGATGATCAGGTTTATGAGGCGGGTAAATTAGGGCCGAATGCGGGTGCGGAAAGACCTCGGAGAAAGTCCTTTGCGAGGGAAGCTCTAGATTTGTTTTATGGACTAAATCCTCCACCCCGGACTCTGAGTGTTGCGGATTTCTGTGATTTGGCGGATGGAAGGAGTTTAAGTAATAGACAGCTAGATAAAGATTTCAAGAGGTCTCGCAACAAAGACCTCAATTCTCTCAGAAGTCCCAACAATATCAGTTCACCCGTCAGTGATAACGCGAAATGGGGGTCTGGGAAAAACTCTCACGTATTTGATCACTTTGATGAACAACCCAGATCGCCTTTCCCAGATGTGACTACGCCGGCCAGGTCTGATGATAAGGTTAGTCATCTTGTGCAAATTCAAGAAACATCTTTACTCACTCGATCTCTGTGTATCAATTAAGCTTACACTTCAAAAGTCACATTCTATCGCTCTATAGCTCACGGACTCCAGGAGATCCTTGAGAGTTTCAATGCCTCAAAAAGCCCATGCATACTCAAAGTACGAAAGCATTTTAACACCCACTCGTGTGAGTTGTGTGATGTCATGAATGTTAACTTTCACTTGAGGAGTATTTTCCTGCTGCTTCTTCTCTGTGACTCTTCGCAATTTCTATTTATTTTTGGCTCTCTCCCAACAACAGCTGTAAAAGCATTTTCATAAAGCACAAAACTTGTAAATAAAAGCACAAAGCATCCACATATCTTCAGTCTCACTCTCTCATTTGCGGAAATGAACTCGGATCTGCGGTTTCAACTTGCATTAATGGGTCTCTAGCAGATATCTCTGACTGTAGTAAACCAGACATTATTGCTCGTCTTCGGCAATTTAAAGTTTTTAAGATGTGTCTTCACTACGCTTTTCTTATGGTTCGAGAGATTCATTCAAAAGCCATTCACTTCTAGAGTCAACAGTCAACTCTGAGTAAAATGAATAGCTCCAGGAGTCACATTCATTTCATACTAGGAAAGTGTGCAGACTTTCCATGTACACACACACTTCCTCAGAATTATGACGTCCTCCTTAAGTTAATTGAATCTTTTATGCTGCCACTAAAGCACAAAGAATTGCCAAACCTTTGGACATGTGAAGTAAAGAATTGCCAATCATTTCGCAAAGTTGTATTGTAACATTTGTAACCCCTGCCAAGTAAGTCTATTAATCGTTTCTCTCTTCTCAAAAGAAATCTTTTTTGAGAGCTGCCAGAACTCGTCTCTTGTGCTTACAAATGTACAGTTGGGTCCATATGGTTTTGCATCTGCGAAATTAATTTGCAGTACATTTAGTAGAGTACACTCTGCGTAGTTTGTCTTGGAACTTTCTTTTCATCATCCGCCAAAATACGGCCACACCATGCTAAATGTCAGTTCCTGTCTGTAAAGATTATAAATGGACAAAGTTTACTAGCCTAGCACAAGCTGCCGAATAATATAAAAACACTCCATCTGTATACTCCACGTGTATACGTAAGTTTTCAGGGTTTTCCCAAATGTGATTGGGATATTTATTGCGATTCCCGATTGTACTGAAGTGTTCCAAACTGAAATTCCGACCGTCTTTATTTGATTCTCTCAGGTTTCTTGAAACATCTGCAGGATTTTTATTAATAGCTTTCGAACGTAAAAAATGCCTCTCGTTCAATTTCATTAGGGTAAGTTATCCGATAAGTTGATCAATAAGTGGGACGACAGATTTGCAACCCTATTGCTTTCACATATTTACCATATACCCTGTAATCGGTTTTTAGCGTGACCGCAAATATGAAGTTCGATAACGTGTGTGTGTAGAATACTGTAGAAAGTCAAGGTTGTTCATGTTGTCCGCAATTTTGCAAATGAAGGCAAAATTTGCTAAGTCCTTTAAGGCATGTGGATTAATGCACCTCAAGCCGCAAGCAAAGTCAATTTATTGCCTCATCAGATAAGTTAGCCAGACTGTTTAAAATCACCAAACCATTTTCTCTTGTCACGAATCTTCTAATTGTTATTGTATGTATGCATGTTGCATTCTGTAGATAAGCTTTATGATAGTAACTTCCTGTGAAATATTTTAGTTTTTGCAAAGAAAATTGCAGGCAATTACTTCTGAGACAGCTCTGGCAGTTGGCGTGTTGAGAAGTGTGTCCTATAATGCCACGTAACATTACTTGTAGACTTGGGGTGTTTACTGACTACTTACTTTATACAGACTTCTGAGAATACACATTATTATTACTTTATACTTTTATATTCACATTGCATTGTAAGTGCAATTGATGACTTGAGGGCATGTGGGAATGCTTAGGTAGATTTAGAAGGCTCTCTCACGTCCCTCAGAGAAGTATTAAATTAAGCATCATCACAGACTTATCTACAATCCAACATGAATGGAGAGCACTGTGTCGCTCATGTTTTATTTCATTTGATTTCCCCTTGGGATGGATCACACACATTTTCATCTTGGTCCTCTCCACTCTCCTCTTGTTGTTGTACGTGGACATCCAGCACATTGCTATGCATTAGCTTTCCACCAGACATTCCCTTAAGTAAGTCAACACACCGAGAGATACACAGGAAGACCAGGAAGAGTAATGTAGCTGCGGCTTTCATATCCTGAAAGGTGAAAGTTCACTCGATTTCCAAAGATGATGATGCTGATGAGAATTCAGTACAAAAAGGAGGTAGTAAAGACAGAGAGAGATGATTCACGGGAACCCAGAACATTGAAAGTACAAAAAGAGATGGGAAGAAAGTGTTTTTGTGCTTTGGAACTGTTGTGCGAGTATAATACGCAGTGCAGAGTGGACCTGCACTGCAGTAGAGTCCGTGGGAAGGAAGACAGAAGTAGAAGAAACTTGAGGTGGGAGAGTAGGAATGATGGTAATGTGGTAGTATGATCATGTGAGTCGTGTTTTTGTCAGATTTGATACCACCAGGAAGTTGAAGCCATACGAGAAGTTCCTTGTATATCATGTCAAACAAGTATTTTATGAGGTTTACAGCAAAGTCTGTAAAACGTAGGAAAGTCAGGAAAGAATCTATAAAGAAGAAGAAGGTGCAGGAGGGACCTCTGCTAATGCCCATACATACTTTTAGTCTTAAGAGGATGAATGAATGAGCGCAGAGTTCCTTTGGTTGTTGGTCGTGCACCTAGTGAGACAGACAAATCCCTCCAGTTATTTCGAAAACGAGGTTGAATCTTTCGTGTCGGAATCAGCCATTTGGTCATAAGGATATTTCTGTTTGTTTCTTGGAATACAATAATAATAAAGTTTAGTCTAATGCCCCAGTACACATGCCGACTTAAGGAGAGAAAGCTCCAGTAATAATAAGCTAGACAGAGTAGAAAAGTCGTAAACCGCGTAGAAGAAGAAGGAAAGAGACTAAAGAAGAAGGCGGTGGTGGTAAAAGTACTCATGAGAAAGTTGTAGCAGTCTTAAGTCTTGCTGCTTTGAATGAAACTCTCGTGGCATCTCCAGTTTCTCCAGCTTGGCGTCTTGCTACTTTGACTCACTTGGCTTTCTCCAGTGGACTTTCTCCATGTTAAACTTTTAGAGGAACGGATGGAGGTGCCTTAAGTGTTCTTCTGTAGTGGTGGTTGTAGTAGTGGTACGTGGCTGTGGTGGTGGTGGTGGCTGTGGGTACACCCATTCGCCTACGTGCCTCAAAGAATAGTCTCACCCTTCTGGTAGGAGACCGGAGGAACGACGGAAGGAAGGAAGGCAGCGGAGGTAGAAAGACGACTGCGCGACTGTGGGATCGAACCCTTCAGTAAATGAGATCTGGAAGCTGAGATGAGACGACTGGCTGGACCACTTGGAACGATGGGAGTTTAGCTACACCGAGTGAACTTCTCCCGTGTGTGTCTTTCCCAAGTTACTTTCTCACGGGGTGCTCACTGCACAAAGCAAGTATAATAATAATAGGATGAAGGTATTTCGCTATTAGTGAGTGAGGTAGGTGTGTGTAGTAAATCGTACTATTAGGGAAAAGGAAGCAGCACTACAAGAAACTACAGTGGAGATTGGAGATATTAGAAAGAGAGAGGGAGAGACAAGAAGAAGGGTCTCCCTGCACACTACAGTCAGGGTCTTCGTAGTCTGTTGGGTGTGTTTACATAATCGTATACAATCAGCCTGAGCTCACAGACACTCACACAGGATGGAGAGATCCCTTTGTGGACCTACAAAAAAGGGTATTCGCTGAAGAGACTGTTCACAGTACGCTGCAACATCTCTACCACAACACCGACCAACATTGCTTCTGACTCATCTGCTTGGTGAGTCGGTGTGTAATTCACGTCTCTACAGTTTACACATACTCTCCTGTCTGTTGTTATTTCTGCAAAAACATCTCTTTCAAAAATAACACAAGTTATCATCGGACGAACGCTGATAATATATTAGTTCCTTCTAACTTGTGAGACATTTGCCAAGGACGGAAGTGCAGGAGGATGTGAGAGAAAATATTAAAACTGATATTTTTTTGTCTCTGGCGATTTGTCAACAGTTTTCTCAAGAAGTATCGTCTTCCTCTTCGCGGAAGTTGCCTACTACATGAATAGTCATCCCTAGAGAGAAACATAAGAATGATAAGCGATACTTTCTGTGAAGTCAGTTTGTAGCGATACTTTAAGCGAAACACAGCACACAAGGTGGAAGATCTCTCTGCTGTGTTTCTCACAGTAAAAAATTGCATTGTATAAGTAAACTCGTGGTATTTCCTTACTGCGGGCATTATTCTTGTTGCTTCCTTGGTTTTCCGACAAATCAATATTGATCTCGGCGAGAACAAGAGAGAGAGAGAGAGTCAAAGTGCATAAGAATATAAAATATATTTCACAAGTCCTACTTTCCTTTCAGGAAGATTTGAGATGGAAATGGATTGACTAGGCAGTGTGTGTGTGTGTGTATGCAAAGGCTTAGAAAGAGAAAGTTTTTTACTTGCTCAAACAAGTGGAATTGAATAGTGTATTATAAAGTAAAATTAATTTGGTTGGTTAGGGCGGGGAAGGAAAGAAGAGAGAGAAAGTGGAGAAAGAGTCAGGTAGGATATTAAATGTTAAATATTTGATGGGAAGAGGTTGAGAGGAAGGCAAATCATATCGCAAGATGAGACAGCGGCGTGTGTGTTGCCTTCTTTGATATTGATTTGATGACAAGAAGTGAGGCAACTGTTGGAACAATAAAATCTGGGCCCAATGCCCCTCCGAAATTCTCTTCGTCATTTGCGGGACTCGGTTTCGGTGTGGAAAGTTAATCCTGATGTCATCATTGAAGCAGAAGAACTTCGTCCACCCAAGTCTATCGCCAGTGAGAAAGTTGAAACGGTATGAATACCCATTTTGCAATGATCATTCTTTAATTTATTAGGTTTTTATTTAAATTAAGTGTGCAGCGAGGTACTTTCATTGACTGCTTATGAAAGAGTTCTTTCAAGTCCGTATTATGATTATGATGTTTATTTGATTAATACAAGACTGTAGGTAGTATAATATACCCATCGCAATGTGGTGTTGAATATGCTTGTATACGCAAAAAAGAGAAAAGAGTGTATGCAAGAAACGCAAGCTAAAAAAGCTGAACTTTATTTCGGTCAGGAGTTGAAACACACGCCTGCGTATAATTTAAATTGTCCATGAATTTACTTGCAATTCGGTAAATCAGAAAGTACTCTTTTTTGACTAACCAGTACTGACTGAGTTAGCAGTTTAGAGGTTGGAGTGTAGTATCGATGAAAATGCAGCTGAATGGGTAAAGAGTTCATTAAACAAGTGAGATCGATTGAATGGTGTTTTCAACTCAAAGCGTGAGCACTTTCCTTAAGTTGCCTTTGGTTTGATGGGAAGCGAAGCGAATTGAGCTTATAATAAATCCATTTTGTGTAAAAGGATATCAAATCAGATTACTTCTTTACACTGTTCATGTTGTATCTTACTCAACAGCGTAGTCTCGAATAATTTATCGCAAACTAATCCCTATTTTCCCCATATTCTTTTTGATTGAAAGCTATACTCTTTCTTCCAGCTACTAGCAGAGGTTTAGTTGTACTACAAGTTAGCTGTTGGGAGGTTGTGCTGTGCTTAATAAGTTATTAATAACGACTCTTCAGTTTATAACGTCATTGTATGGGATCTTTTTGTTGTCTATCAGTGCCATGCGTCACAAAAAGTTTTATGTAGATTTGGTGAAATGCCATTTCTACTTTAGTGTTTGTTGAGACAGTAATTTGAACTGAAGTGACGTTTCTCCTTCAGAACTCAAGAGTTCCGACTGTAACCTTCATTCAATTTATGATCTTTCTTTCTACATCCTCTTCGCCGATTGTCTTTGTCATTTTCGGAAAGTACTTTAAACTTTTCAAAGGTTTTGTTTGATGTAGGGAATGTAAATTGGCCTCTTCTGTGAGTTTTAGTGTATGCTACTAAGGAGGAAATAAATATTGAAATGTAGGATGCTCCTAAGACCCTTTGAATTGTATTCAGCAGGCTTGTGTGAGTACTAGTCAAACATGTAAAATTAACCTAAGAGGCAGTTAGCCCAGCTCGTGGAATATTTCAGAGAATTCAGAGAAAGGCAAAGTGGTTTGTCGGGATTTTCAGAGATCTGCACGCTCTACGTTCAGAGAGAAAACTTTCTCCAGAAGAACTACCTGATTTGCAAACATACCCGAAAGGTTGCGTGAGAGTGTAGCATTTGTTCCTGGCCGTTCTACCTGCAAAAGAAATTCAGACAGACATTACACAAGTTTTGCCAGGTTGGAATTATTTATTTGTGTATTCAGTGACAGTACATTCCGTGTATCCTTCCACTAGTTCCATAATTTACCTACAAATCGAGATAACCGTTGTACAGCTATTTAAGCACTGACGCATATGGCATCGAATGAACATGAATTGAACAATTAGACTCGTATCTCTATTGCTGGAGCTGGAGCCTCATGTAATTACACTCTTCATTTGTGTTTAGCGTGTGTATGTTTGCTTTCCTCGTAATCAGCAAACATATCAGTTTTACCAGCAAATGAAAATATTATGCTGACTGTGCAGGAATTGATGAGACACATTGATAGACTCATCTACATCAAAAGGAAGCGCACATGAATGTAAAGGCTGACACGACAACTTGGCTCATAGGTCGATGCATTAATTTACTTTCTCTTCCCTTCTGCCGATTATGTTGTAGATTTGAAATTCATTGGCTATGAATGAAGAGTAAACACGAACCAACTAATACGAACAGTCAATAGATCTGTTTTTCTGACATTTGCTAGAAGATAACAACTTCTGTTTGGGTTTCTTCAATACTTGGCTAAAGAAAAGCATGCTCGTGTAATTAACGACTTGTTTTTCATAAGGAAGAACATTTTTTGTGATCTTAGCATTTTTCCTTTCTAGCTGTCATGTGCAAAATGGTATTCTAATGGGAGTTTTGATTGATTATTTTACTCTGATATAATTATTAGTCACCTCTGCCCTTAAAATACCCCTAATGTCATAAATTTTCTCTGAGTGCTGAAAACAGTTTTGCAAGATGACTAATACTGAGACTATCGTAATCGAATTCACAAAGAATGATAGTTTTTGCAGTAATATTTCTGTTTCTAAAGGCCAAGCATAATTTTTCTCTGGCACGCTACCCGCATTCACTTGAATAGAACTCACTGCCTAACTACATTCTGGAAGAACGAAAGTTACGTCGGTAAAGAGTTTTTTGCTCAAAAGTGACGGATCCTGGCTTTTGGGAGAGTGATGTATTGATGGCCTATGATGAAGATGAAGTACTGTTCGGGAACCTTCTCTAACTTGTATGCCTGAGAGTGTCAGGAGAATAATGTTCTTCCTGTAGGTACCTCATGGCTCACTTTCACCTTTAGAATAGACACACAGATGAAGTATGTAAATGGTTTGTCATGGTAGAAATATAGGGAAGCGGGACAGGTACATCAAACGCCATGTAAAAGAGTCGAGAAGAAGTGTGTGTGTATAGGAATCTAGTAAAAGCGAATGTGAGTGGGTGGCGTTGGCAGTTTGTTCTACTAGTGTAGTACATCGCTGTGTGAGAGAGTTGAAGGCAAAAAATATGTTCGTAGAATTGAACATTCCAGCTCTCATGCAAATGGTGATAGTCAGTGAGTACCTGGTAGGCATGAAGGTAGTAAAAGCCTGGCATTTTAGTAGGATAAAGGAGAAGGGATTTGAGTGAGAGAGTCTCTGGCAGAATGGAACTGCACACATTTCGAAGGACCTCAGCACCACCACTGCCCAACTCATTGGTGAGGAGCAGAAGGGCAGTATTAGAAAGTAGACATCGCATGGTATTGGCGCAAGGAATGGTACAACAATTTCTCCACCCGAGAGGAATTCGACGAGCTTTTGTGTGCGGACTGATATAATATCCTTGTCCTTCCTGGTCCTAAACTCTGTATACTGGAGTGGAAGGTGCGGCGAACGGAGAAATATTGATGGGTTGGTCGTTGCAGATTCGGGGAAAACCAAGATTCTCAAGAAGAATTACGCTTTCACTGGAGTTTTCTCCAGAACAGAGACTACTCCACTTCTGCCTCTCACCCTTCCATCCTCGTCGTGTTTTTCCTTGTTAACGCTCTTGTTCCACACAACCCAGAACACAAAACTCACTAATGAATATACCATAAAGTAACCCTGAGCTCTGTCAACGTGTATTTGTGTGTGTACGGAAGATTACTGCAGTAAACTCACCACGCTCGATTTAACGTGTTTCACATGGAATTATAATTAGTGCAGCAATTTGTTTATTGACATCTTTTTGCTCTCTTTCCACACACGCATCATGCTACGTCAATACAATCGTACAATGCTTTGGAATCCCCATTTCTTTGTGTGAAGGACTTACGAGCAGTTTAGTAGGACAATTATTATTATTATTACTACTGCTATTGTGTACATATCATAGGGGCTTGAGATAGTTTTCTCTATCGGTGAGACGGGTGCACTACTAAGAGCCTGCGAATGCCTTTCTCCTTCTCTTCAGTTTGTTTTACTGCAGTTTGATGTCTTGGAATTCCGTGGACAAACAAAAAGTGTTGTGTTCAAAGACCGTCGAGGTGGCTGAGGAAGGTGGTTCGGGTGTTTTATTCAGTACACAAGTATTTCCCACTGCGGTGAAAGAGACTGTGCGTGCCTTCGTTGTATGTTGTTGATAAGCTTCACTGTGCTAGTCGGATTACTGAAGTAGTCTGCTCGCTACACTTGCTAATGCACATCCGGTTTTGTCCCAAGCTACGAAAGTTATTTACATTGGTTTTTCATATCGGAAAGTTACTCGAGTTTTACTGGAAAACTATATTAAGTTAGTATTAATAAAAAATGAAAGTGTGAAGGAAGAAGGAAAGTTAAGTGGAGTAGTGTTGAAGGAATTTATTGTACGCCTATGTTGGAGAAATAAAACTAACTCGTGATTGATAAAAAATGATAAGGAAGGCAAAATATCAAGTGGTTTGATATAAATGGTTACATATGCAATAATATCAGAGCCTAGTGTTATTGTGGATTGGCTTGTATATAGCGAAACGAATACCCACACATGGAATAAAGGGTGAATAAAGGAAAGTTCACATTACATAAGTATGGAAGATTCTTTGTTGCGGAACGTCATTAACTACTTAACAAATTGGATCTTTGGTCTCAGCCGTTAAGTGTGTGCGATGGTTCTTCGGGGTGTCAACTGTGGTGACTGATGTTGAGACAAAAAACTTGCTAATTGGCTTATCTTACATGAATGAGTTTCGTGGGGGTGTAAATGCTTCTTGGATGTTTAACAATTGTCTTTGCTATATCTGACGAAGGATTTCTTTTGTTCCGGGTGAACGAGTGTATCTTTTTTGTTTCGACTTTCTCTGTCTCTTGTGACTCAAGTTATCATCTTGACTTTCTCCACCGATTCATCTTAATGAAGTGAAAGCAGGGACACCTTCAAAGAAGTCACCGAGGGTGAAGATGAGTTATGGGGAAGATTGATATGACTAGGGATTTGAAACTACAACGACAGAAAGGAGTGGGTGGTATCGGTAATCAGGGTGGGGTGCCTCCGCTTCGTGGACCGTCCTTGGAATCGCAACAATCGAAAGGCTCGCTAAATGTTGTTCTCGGTAGTCTTACTGCAAGCCCACTCCTCAGTCGACAACAAGCTCAATCGCACCCTCCGTTTATTCAACAACCTTCTGACAGCGGAACAGGAGGAACACACCGATCAGATCGAAGAGAGACTTTTAAGTGGAGCGGGGTCACCGTCAGCTTTGACGCAGAAAGTGTGAAGATCGAGAATGAAGTGAACGGTGGACCTCCTGGCATCAAGAAGCTTGGGAAAGAGGTGTCATTATTATATTTACATAATCTTACCAACTGTACTACCACCACTATTGTTGGTGCTTTCTCCTTCGCACTGAATGCCCTACTGTTAGAGTAGTCTACTCCTTTTAGAGATAGATGAATAGATAGTCAATTAACATGATACGATATTACTGGTCAAACGAGATCTCATGATTGCCTCGAATCTAAATCTTTCTGAAGTACCAACTCAGAGTGAATGCACGAGTGCAACTTTGTACATGGGAATGGGATGTGAAGAAGGCCATAAAACCAAATTCCCATTCCGAGCCTGAGAACCTCGTGCTGCTTTCTCCGGGCGAATAAAACCACGCAGCATACTGCTAAGCACTTTTCAATACTCACAGACAATCCCTTCTGATTGTGGTGAAAGTCGTACTTTCACCATATTAAAGTATTATTGGTACTATACTCAGCACTTTGGATTGGTATATTATATCTTTATAGTGGAATACGCCTTTCTAATGTATGCAAAACACAAGGATTTCATTTCGGATGAATTGTCCCTGGAACTTTAAGATGTATACTTGCTAGGTTCTCTGTTAAGTTTCTCTCTGTTCGAACTTCGAATTCGAAGATAGTCTGACTGACTAAGTACCTCCATGTCAAAGAAAGTGCATATGAGAAGAATACAGATGTGGAAAAGGCTATATGTAGGTGGTCTAGGATTGGATTACACGCGGAGTCAGCGAGAAATTAATTTAATGTGCATATAAGTCCTCCTGTCAAAATGCTGAAGCTTACAGAACACGTACGGCTTTTATTTCACTGCGATGTTATGACTGCTCCATTTGCGTTGGGACTTGGCGTGTGAGAGCTTTGAAAGTTGATTAGATCGTGATGAGCAACCTTTTGGACTTTTGGGTATTGAAACTGATGAGACTGGGAGCCCAATATCCGTCCTACGCTTATGTCTGTTCTCTGTTGGAGTCTAAACGACAGTTTAATTTAGGATAACCTCCATTTGATTAGGAACATGTGGGACTTTGTGCATTAAAACGTGTGGGTGAGTAGCCTGTTAGACAGTAGGTACTTAATGTAGGGATTTGAGAAAATTTCGATTTTGTCCGAATTCTTTTCCTCGATCGGAAGTAGGAAATGGAAAAGCAAGTTTTGCAGATTTTTTACTGCTTGACCAGCAGTTTGTAAGTACATAGGAATGATCGATTCAATCGATTACCATTTTTCATTATTCTATTTGTTGTAAGTCGTAGAGTGATGAGATGTCCGGTCACGACAGACAGGACGAGGTTGTAGGAAATCAGCTTTTTCTTTGCTATATATGATTCCACTAAATACTTGTCGTAGAACTCACAGTACCATGAATTATTTATGAGACTATTCTCCAGTGCATTTCCCACTCTGGTAAAATGGGAGTTTCTCGTTTTTAGTGTGAGTGTCCATTTAGAAAGCACCGAGCATTCGAAATGATTAATGGGTTTTTTGAAGTCCACCCTATGCCAATGACTACATTTTATGGGAAAAAGAGATGCAAAGAGGCGTGGTTTTAAAGACACCCGGAGGTCGCGATATTACGAGACAAATTGGGGAAAGTCGCAAGTCTTGCACTTTCCTTTATTATCTACTCTCAGCCATCCTCATGTGAAATTTCACAGACTTACCAGACCTTATTTTATGACATGCAATGTGATTTGTTTGTACGATAAAATTCGCGTTTTAAAGTTGAAAACTAACCTACAGTCTGGAAGCTGCTAGAAAAACTTGTTTGATATTCAAGCTCGCCATGGTTGAAATAGAAGCTTGAAAAAAGTTGAGACTTATTATGACAAGTGAACTAATCAACTTTAGGGTATAGCATGATCCTGTGGAGTTAATCGGGAACTATTGTAGTGAAGTCGTTAGGGCTGTCTGCGAGATGATCGATAGGATGATTGCCTAGTCTTAAATGTTCCGTGGCGAAGGTTCAACAAAATAATGTGATATGGAGTTATGAATCGTACAGGCAGGGCGTATATAGGTGCAACTACGGAACATGATTTGGTCTTCAGAGACTCCCGTTGCTGCTCCTGGATAGAAAGCATAGTTGGTGAAAGCGTGTGTGAGATTGATATGGGGCAGGAGGAAAGGTCATTTTAATCTGAGAGAATGATTGTCTAAAAATGGATGAGTTGAATTTGCAGGTCAGGTTATTTGGGATCACATGTGGGAGAGTGAAATTTCATGCAGAGATGAGTGAATTCATAGTAATATGTTAAAGGGTGGAGTCATCTCTTCAGGAGAAAGTAAAAATGTGGCTACATTACGTTTGTAATTTCTGTGAGGGAGGGATTGCTGCATGGAGGCAGTAGGTAATCTCCTGTAGCGATAATTCCCATCTTCTTCACCAACACACACACACACACGTAACTCTATACACACAGGGAACTCCAGTCGACTCAGGTGTGGCTCACCTACATGACTCGCTTTCACCCACCACAGAAGGTATTTGTTGTTCCACAAACTACACCATACTTGTGACTTGAGGGAAAACAGATCTAGTTTTCTCTTCGACTTTTACTCGTCAGATAGCCATTCACCATTCCACACAAAGATAGACTAACTGAGTGAGCACCCTTCCATCGAGTGGTTCCTCTCCTTCATACTTCATCATCATTTCACTAATGGTCCAAATTGCGAAAGTTTTTTAGTGTCAACTTCATCCGCAAAACGACTTATAGTTATCCTTCCGAGTGTCGTGAGAGAGTTACACTGTGAATACATATTCCCAGCCGAGTTTTTTCCCTGTAATAATTCTTCTCTGGTTAATAATAATACGACGGGCAGGCGGAATGATAGAGTGTAGATATAATGGGACAACATTTTTATTGTAGTGGTGTGGTGAGGTAAAAGCATATTAACCACGGCTAAACACACACACACACACTATTACATTACAGCAGTATTACTACTACACTTGAAATGAGACTTCTTTTGTGCAGGCTGCCTTGTCAGTCAAGTCTCGTGGTATAAGTCCTGTAGTGCATTAGATCGTGCCACAGTCACAGTGACGGATACAATGTACGGCTTTCTCAGTCAACTTTGTGACAATATTAATATCTTTGCTACAAAGTCAGGCATATCCAATTATCATAAGAGTACTTCTTTTTCCTTCTTGTCTTTCCACCCTGTTTCTCTGTGTACGCCGTCCTGTAGTGACTTCCTCTCAGTCTATCCACCAATCCCGACGCATAATTTCCTCCGTTTGAGATAACTTTCCTACCCAATCTACCTAAAGAATGCTTCCATAAAGGTTTCGTAATTGTAGGGTAAAGACCAAAGAAAATTACGGCATACAGAAAGTCACAGTCACACACACACTGCAGGTCTTTTGTCCACAGTGTCCAAAAACTCCAAGTGTTAAGTATACATTCTTCACACACACACAGACGAGGAATTTAAAAGTGCACTGGCTTCTGAGAACGGAGTGAATAACGCATGGAGAAAGTACTTTCTCCCTACATACTTATGATTGTACACTACTACGGTTTGCTGGAGACTTTAAGTAGTGAAAGGTGAAGCGGCTAGTTGAAGTCAACTGTGATAAAATTTTTGATAAAAAGTAAATTGGTGCCATTTCTTACGTCAGGAGTATTGACTAATGACTTTGATCACGAGAGTTTGTCGTACGAATCAAAGTTTCTCATTATAATGTTTGACTTTTGATCGAAAAAATTGTCTTACACACACCACCACAATTACTAGTGTTGTATGTGGGAGTCACCAATGACAAGAGGAAATATAAAAGTCTCAAGCTGTTGTTTGACTTAAGAAAGAAATATCCCATATTGTTCCATGCGACCCCGAGGAAATGAACGTGTGGCATTCTGTACTCGTGGACTTTTGTCCCTCAGATTCTTAGGAACTTATCTTCAGAATATGAAGTGGGTGCTTTGTGTAGCTGCACACGTACGAATTCACACAGCCAGGTCGCAGTATACAGCATAGTATTATTTGTAGCAGTGTGTGAAGAATTATTGTCCAAGTTTTGTGTGTGAAATTCCAGCCTCACCTTCTTCTTCGACGGATTTTTGAGACGGGGTTGAGAGATGAAATGGAGAAAACTATTTACATTCATCCGCAACTGCTGCTGCAGCACATCAGCCGGACTGCCGTTGCATTTTTGATGATATGATGTGTGATTACTTTAGTAGTGGAAGGGCTAGTGAATTCTTCACCTAATAGACAACCGACTGACGATCCTTTCCTTCACGTTAGACAGGAGTGAAATAACAAATGCTTCTTCCAAAATACTTTATCGTGATTTCCCTTCAGATTTGAATGTCATGTATTACCAATATTACATGCAAACTTAATGAATAGGCATTCTCACGCCTACGTCTCGTACTGTTGTGATAAGACTGGTAGTTCAGTCCTTGGGAAATCTTGTAGAGCTCCAACCTGCTATCCCTTCCATCTCCCGTGTAATAATAATAAAGGGTATCCGAGTAGTTACATAACTCAAACAGTTCTTCGGAGAAAGTTCATGCGGAAAGTTTACTGAATGGATTTACTGTGTTTAATGAGATGTCTTCTGGGGAAAGACTTGTAGTACTCATTCACGTAGTCATCTTCCATCTGCACAGTTTGATAATTTGGAGAGGCAGGGTGGCTCCTGTGTAGTGTTGTTGAAAATGTGTGTGTGTTCCTTATGCAGTCACGTCGAAGAAAGTTTGGCTTGTGTTAGCACTCTGAGAAATGAGGAGAGTTACAAATAGTTGTGTGCTGTGCAGTTTGCAGTGTTGGGGGGAATGGTGATTTGGCCTCGAGTTTCGCCACACTTAATTGAGTTTAAATGAAGTCTGGATGAGTCTGGGCTGAGTTGTTGTTGTGTATGCAGATCAAGATCCCTATAACACTATAAGCGACCATGTTTAACTCGGCAGCAATGTTTTTCGGACGGAGGTGTTCCTCCCAATTAGACATTCCTACATTATGGATAAAAGAGGAAGATGATGATGAAGAGGAGTCATCTACTCGGAGTACTCGCCGCCCAAGTTTATACGACTCCTCGAGAGCCTACCATTCGCACAGACGGTTCAGACATTCACTGCCTATTTCTGAGAATCCGAAACGAAGGAGAACTTCAATGTTTGTTTCTCCTTCGACTGCTTCAACAGCTTTGGTTACTAGTCCTATGTCGCCTCCTGAAATGAACAAGAGCACTTCACAAGAGGCGATTCCGATGAGGGTAATGAGTGAAATGAACCATGAGTTGCCTATTCTCAATCCACTTTACTCTTCCACAAGACCTCCAAAGCAACATACTCATACGACACAGACTGCGAGTAAAAAAACCACGTTATTAGGACAATTGGTAGGACATCGCAAACAGGACAGGTATTTTAACATAAACTCATCCTGAGTATTTATTAAGGAATACACGAGGAGGGTCTCACCTCCCTCTGACAGCCTTAACTTAACATTGGGCTGTTGATCCAAGACGTGAATGATTCATATTGAAGTCATATGAGATTTAGGGGTCTTATCGTGTTCTTATTGGTACAGTGACTTTTACCGGAACAGCGGAAGTGAACTTTCTCTCAACATCCTTACAAAGAGTCGGGCACTCACGGGCAACTCAGTTGCTGTGAAGTTACCCGCAAGCAGTCACCCACATTCGGTATTCTTACATTGATGCGTTCAGTCTCTCTATTATTCAGTCTCTCTACTTTACTATTCCTTTTTACTACTGCCCATATTAAACTCACTCTTGCTGCATACTAATATCGAAGTAATCTTCATCAGCTTATTCATACCCAACTCGCAATTAAGTCAACTAAAGTCCATCGTTAATCGTACAGCTTCAAATGTATTTGTGTCGCTTGCTCACCTCGCTGCTCAACTGCTCAACATTTCTCGCGTAGAGAAAATAGCACTGCCACATCAACACTAAGCCAGTGTACATTAATTCATAAGAGAAAAGTGATGATTACTTTGAAATATTACTGTAATTTCCATTACGTTGTATGCTATGAGACTAATAGTTGCCTCAGCAGTTGCTATTTGGGTACATTTACATACTACACACTAATATATTGACTAAATAGTAGTGTCATGTTATGCAAGCTACTTTTGTTCTTTGTACAGAATGCGCAAAACATTTATTTTGGGAAAAACTAGGCAGAATTAATACTGTATGTGTAATAATTGATTGTGAAAACACACTGGAATTTGTTGCTGAAAATATCTGGCGGAAGTTGAATTTCTGTTGTGCTAAAGTGTGTACGTGTGTATACTTTCAGGTCCTGTCACTGGGAGCGGATGTGCTGCCGGAATACCGGTTACAATCGCCTCGCATACATAAATGGACCATTTTACACTACTCGCCATTCAAAGCAGTATGGGACTGGCTCATCTTGATTCTGGTGATGTACACAGCAATATTCACGCCTTATGTAGCTGCTTTCCTACTAAGTGAGCCTGACTTTGCTGAAAACAAACACAAGCCGTACAGCGAAGACCCCATCGTTATTGTAGACTTTATTGGTAAGTCCCTTTTCTTACAGCATAAAAGGTTTAGTGAAAATACTGAGAGTCAATCACTAGTCACTCACACCTACCCAGTCAACACTGTTTTATGTCGAGGCAGGCGATGGTGGTGGTGCTTTCAATTCACCAACCCCTTTCTCCACGAGAATGTGTTGTGTCTTGTGTCATGAATAAAGCATACCAACCTTCTTAGGCCAAGAAGCTTTTAAGACGTCGATGAAAGTATTCAAGAAAATCAGACACTCAATGAAAAGCCGTTTCATACACAACGACTCTCATGATTGACACGTGTTGTGTTTTGCGATAGATTTTATAAGGCTAACTGATGGCTCATTGTGAAAGCCTTACTTATCTGTCTCTCGGTATTCACCTACGTTGTCTCTGCTTTGAGTTTATCTTGTTTTACTGCGGAAAGGCAGTGTAACTGTCTAGTGATGGGAAAATTGAGATTCTTCTTTGTAAATTTTAGAATGGAAAGTTTATGTGAAAGTAACGGCTATCTACATTATTCGTGTTTTTGTGTGCATTGCAGTTGACATTATGTTCATCGTGGATATTCTCATCAATTTCCGAACCACCTATGTCAATGCAAATGACGAAGTAGTTTCTAATCCCGGACGTATAGCGGTTCATTATTTCCGTGGTTGGTTTATTATCGACCTTGTTGCTGCCATTCCGTTTGACTTACTCTTGTTTCTCTTTGGAACCAACACTGACGAGGTATGGAAGAATTGGTGTTAAATTAACGTATCTTCATTAAGTATTAACCTGCGGTGTGGGTGTGAGAGATGTGAAACAGGGAAAGCTAAATGCGGTTTGAATGTTTTAGACAACCACCCTAATAGGATTACTGAAGACTGCGAGACTACTTCGATTAGTTCGTGTTGCTAGAAAAATTGATCGTTACTCTGAGTATGGAGCTGCCGTTTTATTACTTTTGATGGCCACCTTTGCATTAATTGCCCACTGGTTGGCTTGCATTTGGTAATTAACACATAACTTTCATGTTATTGTAGTGATGATTGCTTCCGAGTTAAAAGCCTCGTTGAGTAGTTTTTCTCGGAAACGCAAATGAACTCATTGTACGGTTTTTTTTGGAACTTTTACCGGATATGAGAAATTTAATATTGCAGGTATGCGATCGGAAATGCAGAGAGAAAGTTTTCTAACACTCGGATTGGATGGTTAGATCATTTAGCAACAGATACACAAATTCCGTATGAGTTAGATAAGGATAACAAAACTATTAAGGGGCCTTCGCTAAAGGTAACGACAACAAACAAGTATATCTATGAAATCTCGTACTCAATTAACCATAAAGTTTTGTTCTTCCACAGTCACGATATGTTACGGCCTTGTACTTCACATTCAGTAGTTTAACTTCCGTAGGTTTTGGAAATGTGTCTCCAAATACCGACGCGGAAAAAATCTTTACAATTTGTGTGATGTTGGTTGGATGTAAGTGTAACACTAAGAAAAGCAAATGTCTGTGATAAAGTCCGTAATTCGTAATTATAAAACTTAATTGTGTCCTACCTTCAGCTCTTATGTATGCAAGTATTTTCGGAAATGTTTCCGCAATCATCCAGCGATTGTATTCGGGCACTGCTCGCTACCACACCCAGATGCTCCGTGTTAAAGAATTTATTCGGTTCCATCAAATCCCCAATCCGTTGCGACAGCGTCTTGAGGAGTATTTTCAGGTGTGTGTCAATAAGTAAATATAAAAAAGTGAAAGTGGGGCAAGGTGAGACGTGTCGAAAGTCATTATCATGTTTAATACGTAACAGCATGCCTGGACTTATACAAACGGAATCGACATGAACAGTGTTCTGAAAGGGTTCCCAGAATGCCTCCAAGCTGATATTTGCCTTCATCTGAATCGAAATTTGCTCAACGCTTGTCCTGCTTTTAACGAAGCTTCTCAAGGGTGTCTACGGTAAGTTCGGGAGGAAATGAAATTTACTTGGTAGACTTGAAAATAACTTGTGAATTACAGAGCTTTGTCTATGAAGTTTAAAACAACTCATGCACCCCCGGGGGATACACTGGTGCACAGAGGAGATGTTTTGACAGCTCTTTACTTCATCTCAAGAGGGTCCATAGAAATTTTGAAAGATGATATTGTAATGGCAATACTCAGTAAGTCATCTCATCATGTTACCGGAGGGGAAGAGATAATTATTACCAGTTGGAAGTGACACGGGGCTGCAATTATACTAATTGGTTTCTTGCAGGCAAGGACGATATATTTGGCGAGAATCCCTGTATACATCCCACTATAGGGAAGTCTTCGTGCAACGTCCGTGCCTTAACTTACTGTGATCTTCACAAAATTCTAAGGGATGATTTATTAGACGTTCTTGATATGTACCCTGAGTTTGCCGAGTCCTTCTCGACCAATCTGGAAATCACGTTTAACCTCAGAGATGTAAGGAAGTTCGAGAAGAGGGGATTGGGTCGAGAGTTGTGGATTATTTTTCACCGATTTCAATCTGAATTACAGGAAGAGCTGTCTGGCGTTGATCCCCGATTAGCTCGCTTCAAATCTGTTTACGGTGCATCTCGTTCAAGCTCAGTCGAACGAGAATCTGACGTACGTAAGAAGGCGTACAAACCCCCTCGAGTGAGGAAACGCCGACGAGAAAGACAGACAGATTCTATGGATGGCATCAGGTACATCTAAATCCCTTAAGCTCATTTAATTATTTCGCTCAATCGCTCTTCCCTGTACAGCACGGATGATGAGGATAATGCAGCATTGGAAAAGTCTCTTATCGACGCTTGCAGACGTCTCACTAGTACGGCTGTGGAGCTGACCCCTGGAATGGTAGGGGCGGAAATATCCCCTCTCCAGAGAGAGTCGGGGGAACGCGATGAGAAGAATGGCGATGGATTGATGATGGAAGCAGACAGAGATCATCATCGCCGTCGCTCAATTTCACATTCCTATCAGGATATCACATCCGATCCCGAAGTTGATGTTGGTCTGCATAAAAGAATAGACCATCTGAGCAGGTACTTCTTCAAAGTTCTGAAGTTACTTTCTCAATCGAACTTCTAAAGAAAGTTCCCCCAGAAATCTACTACTTCTTTGCATTATATTATAGAAAAATGGAAGAGATTGAAAGAAAGCTTGGGACTGATGTACACGCAATATTAACATTAATGCAGCAATTGAAACCATCCGTCACGGTAGTTTTTAAATACCCATCAATTGTGCTCCATTTAAAGTTTAATTATGCAACCATCTGATAATGTTTCATGTAGTTAGACCCAGCAAAACCTGAACAATTAATTCGAACCACCGACGTTGATAAAGCAGTAAAAGCTGCACCTTCTCGCACTTCTGACATAGGACCACACTCTTCGAAAACTGTTCCATCCAAATCCAAGTTAAGCAAGCCTGTAGACAGCCATGCTAAGCCCCCACACGACACCACTGACAATTCCAAGCAGCAGCAAGATCTCAACCTAAGTTTCCCACATCGTTCTTCATCACAGCCATCTGAATTAAATAAAGTATGTCATCTACATTGTGTGTGTCTGATCTTGAATTCGGGGAAAGTAGTGGCAGGTAAACTAACTTGAGAATGGTTTTTATTATATTGCAGCCATGGGCGGACACCAGCAGGGAAGACTCCAAGGGAAGTGAGCCTGACTCGTGGGACATGTCTGAGGCCCCCATAGCGCGATTGGAATCTCTGGATGAAATCGATGGGGCTCAGGTACGAATGGCAAAATTCCTTTTATGAATACCAATTTTGCTCACATGACTTTTAACAACTTACTGAAACTTCTAGGACGACTTCTTCCGAGAATCACGAGATGACAAAAAATTAAAGAAAAGCAGTTCTAAATCATCAGACGTTTGAGGTGGAGTTTTCAGTAGGAAGTACATTTTAGGAAAGGAGATACTACAGCTCGAAGAAGAAAACTTTTTCACATAAAACCGACCATGTAAAATGCAGAGTATTACGTTATTTACTGCTATTCCACTGACAAAGCGAAGCCTTACAGCTGCTCCTATTTTTTTCATTGTTGTGTTAACTCGTTAACTCTGTCTAACATTATATAACCAAGCATACTTACAGAATTAAAGAATTAAGAAGGATACCCTTTCGACAAATATTACAAGCAGGATAATGATGTAATAATTGGAAAGTTCGTGTAAAATAGAGGATGTAATAGTGATCCAAGGTAAACCGTATTATTAGGGAGGATGGACTTCAATTGACCACAAAAGCGTAGTTGCACATTTAACATGTTATAAATATCACGTACCAAATTACTTTACGCAACAAGAGAATCATTCTGCCTTAAGTATTTAATAATTTTGTTAAAATCATCGCATCCCATAATATTCAAGGATATTTAAAGCCGATACTGGATACAATGCCACTATAACTCACTTTTGGGTCCCATTTTGCCTTCACATTAAAATAAACTTTTAAGTCTCATGTTTCTTAACCGAATTCTTGCAGCCAATTCGAGCACAAATAAATCTTTTCACGAGCGTGAAAAATTTCTTCAATTTTTAACAGAGTGAATGAAATGTGATTTTAGGCTTTAATTTTAAGGAATTAAAGGAACAACCCGGAGAAATAACGCAGCACAATTTTGTCAAAACACTCATCTGCATTGTACTGTTGATTTGTGATGTAACATTGATTGACACATATGCTATAAATACCCTACTTGAATTGATATCAGTGTAACAAGTGATTTACGAAAGCACCTTAAATAGTTTCAATATGATTTTACCTAAGACAAACGACTGTGATTGGTTTAGTTTGTATGATTCACGAGAACGTAAATTAAATTCTTTCTACTTAATAACTTGATATTTAAAATTGAAGAAAGGTGCGAGGTAATGCTTGTCTCATTCACCTTTGACCATTTATATTACACAATTTCAACAACAGGACAAAACACTATTCAAGAACACAACTAAAATTAATTAGTGTAGTTCCAGTTAGAACGTACGAAATTCACTTGACGTAGCAGCCCCCGCAAAGGCAAGTGCTTTCACCGTACTTCTTCAAACAGGTCGGATGATAAGTGAGTGTGAGATAAGAACATAATTACTCGTATATTCGCTTGTCGTGTATTAGCGCATTATCAAATACTAAATAAGCGCTCTACACCTTTTTAGTATCATATTAATATTGTACGTAAATGTCAATCTGAAGACAATATAGCTATGTAATTCGAAATATTTCTTAGAACAAAGCATTATTCGATAAACTCAAGAATGCCATGTTTATTTCATAGAAAATCTTCATTGATAATACGATACAATTATATAAAAGAGAATGCAGCAAGTTCCACTGAATTTGTATGTATCGTGCAATAAAGTCACATGAATATGAAAAATTCCACGTGTGGAAGTCAAAGTTGTTTGCAGGATAACTTGCATTAACATACGCTGATACGTTGCTTGATGAATGTTTCCAGCGTCCGATTATACTCTTGGCGGAGGAGGGGGTGGGAATCCATGAGCGAAAGGAGGAGGTGGGGGCATCGGCCAACCAGGGAAAAATTGTCCAGGTGGAGCCATACCAGGTGGCTGGTGGACGCCTCCCATCATCATTTGCTGAGCATGATGGGGATGGGGCATCGGAGGAGGTGCGAAGCTTGGGGGTGGTGGAGGAGGCATAGCAGACACAGGAGGAGCATCTTCAAGATTTAAATAGATGATTATATCAGTATAATTCCTGAAATCGTTTTGTTTCGATTGAACGGAAAATTACCTGCGAACAATTGATGAGGTCTTTCCGTTTGTGCCAACGGATTGCTTTGGGCCAAAAGTCGTTCTGAAAAGTAAACTCAATTAAATATCCGTTCATAACGAAATAAAAGTTCTCTTCTACACATACCTGCTGCTGTTCCATGTCTTTCGCCTGAAATAAAAACATAGAATTAATATTAGTGATCTATTGCAAACTCTACAATTTCATTAATATGTTCGTAAACGAATAAAACACCTTTCGAATCCTTTTTGAATGCATAGGAAACTGATATCGGACGATTACAGAGATACTGTCCATTCATTGCTTCAATCGCCGCATCTGAAGCTTCAAAACTAGCATAATTGACGAAAGCGAATCCTTTGGAGTTTCCACTTTCAGGGTCTCTCATGATCTAAAGAAAGAACACTAACGTAAGTAAAACAAATGAACAAAATTAATGTATTATAACGTGAAACTAACCAAATACCTTAGGTGTTTGTAAAATAACCCCAAACGCTGAGAATGTATCATACAACAGTTTCTCATCAACTTCTGGATCAAGATTTCCGATAAAGATATTCGCTCCCACGTCCAAGTTCTTCGTGTGAGCGGATGCTTTATTGACTCTGATTGGTTTGCCATACAACTAATTAAAAAATTAAACATCAAATGACGATGCTCATTCTTAATTGAACTTATACGGATGAACGAAATGCCTGTCTCTATTACCTTAATCATGTTCATAATCCTGATCGCATAGTCAGCGTCTTCTTCGCTAATGAACTCCACAAATCCGTATCCTTGATGGTTAAGACTCACACGATCCCGAGGCATGTGAACGTTCACTGTTAGTACAAAGAATCAAACCCAATTAGTTGCAAAATCCAGTTACCTAATTATTAAAATAGTGAAAAAGGCAATCCATACATACCAACAGGACCTGCTTGAACAAACAATTCCCACAGTAAACTCTCCGACACCTTTTCGTCCAAACCTCCCACATACACCGTCGCATCTGTCAACACACACCAAATCGTATGTAATCATTCGTATCAATAAAAATTAATCACGAATTATTTATTGTCAACATTCTGATGATGAACTACTTATTTAATTTTTATAACACCTTACCTTGATTTCTCTCTGCTATTGGAGCGTTCATTATGTATGGCAAAGATTACTCCTCCTTCCCGAGTTCGCCCCACTCTTTGCAGATGATAACTACTTACTGCAGGATAAATTTTTAATTGACAACACGTCAATGTTTAATTAAAACGTGGATGGACAAGCGTAATAGTATTTTGAGTTGATGGTTGAATGCTGATGCCGCGAGCCGGGAGGAGAAAAGTGAGACTTCTGCCGTAGCGTAGGAGCGCCAAATACGATCTTCCGTTTGTGTGTGTCTATATGTCATTTCACTCTTCCACCCTCCTCCTACTCCACAAACTCCACAGCAAGTTCCTTTGTTTTGTATCGTCGAAAAGGTCAAGCAAGTAAGTTGACATTTTGAAGCTTTTGTCGAAATTCGATGTAAGGTAGAATGCATGTATTTCTGTACAATTTCAAATGAGCATTGCTGTATCGTAAGTTAGAAAATAACGGAGTGAGATTTATCGTTATCAGTTGTGTTTATGGTGGTTTGTTAAACTGTTAACAGGAACAGGAAGACGTTGAAGCAAATCGAATGCGGAGCAGCTGAAGTGCAAATAGGAAGTTGCAACCTAATTGAATTCATATTCGAAAACTCAGGTAGAAACCAGAATGGAAGAGTACGAAAGTATTTTACTCATTCAGCCAGAGGTGTTCGTGTACAAGATTCCTCCAAGGACGACAAATCGCAGTTATAGGTGAGAGATCTGTTCTTTTACAAATAAGGGTTGCAATATTACACTGAAATTAATTAAATTTAAATCTGAGTATTTTGTCTTATTTTCTAGGGCTAATGATTGGAATCTAGATAATCCAGATTGGGTGGGTAGGTTGAGACTGCTGGCAGTCGGAAGTAAGTGCGTGATAAAGTTAGAAGATAAAGGTTCAGGTGAGTTGTTCGCAAAAGCCCCGATTGACGACTGTCCTGGACCTGCAATTGAATCTGTGTCTGACTCGTCAAGATATTTCGTTCTGAGGATTCAAGATGATAACAGTATGTTCACATTACCGATATTTCATTATGCTTCTTGATAGGCTCGTAAGAGTAAAAGGTAGAGTTGACAGTGAACTTAACTTTCTGATATTTTTTAGTGGGACGCACTGCATTTATTGGAGTTGGTTACGCAGACAGAGCTAACGCTTTTGATTTGAATGTTACTCTGCAAGATCATTTCAAACGAGTCAAAGTTGAGCAGGAACTTGAAAAGGAAAAGGAAGCACCTGCTAAACCAGCATTAGATTTGGGATTTAAAGAAGGGGAGACCATTAAGATTAATATGAAAATCACGGTCAGTTACAGCTTAAATTCTTCCTAAACTTTATTCTCTGGTACCGGAAGTTGTCTGTATTTTGATGTCTTCGTTTTGGCAGAAAAAAGACGGAGGTGAAGGTTCAAGCAAGCCGAAAGCAAAGATCACAGGCGGAGGGCTAGGTATTTTGCCACCACCTCCAGGTGGGGTGCCAAAAATTACACCACCGAACATTGGTTCTTTAAGTATCTCTCGTGAAGCAACACCCACCAGCTCTCCTTCTCACCAAGCTAAGCCAGGAACTAATACAGGCTCAGACCCACCCAAGCAGTCGAATAACACTGACTGGGTGCAATTTTGAATCGTAGTTTATCCCATGCTATAGCAGTCAAAGAACTATATCAAGTGAAATCATTAAGATGGATTGGAATGTGGAGATGCATTGAAATCAGTACATAATAAAATTACCATTGCATTTCAGCTCTTATATAGACTATATATAGACGGTAGAACTATTTTCTGTCGACTGTTGAATCAGCGTGAATCAACCATCCACGAACTATTGAAACTACTTTTATTTCGTACGTATTGTAAGTATAACTTAGTTTTAGTGCTTGCAATGGGCCTACAACCAGTTTTTTGATAGAAAAAGTAATAAGATTTATAGTACTTACGTGTATGACATTCTGATGTAGACTGAGAGGTGCTGAATCGGTAGCTGAGACAAATTGATTAAAATGTGAATGAATTAAGGTAAATTAAGAATGTTAATGGTAATTGGAAATCATGAAGTAATAATAATCTCCTCACATTCCAATGATGAACCAATTGTAGTAAAACAATTACAATAATCAAGCAGAATGCAGAATTACCTAAATGAAAATAGACTATGAATTATGATATTGAATAAATACGCAAATTAATGCTCCAGTACTTGGATCAAGAAACTTAAAGGCTGTCAACGATTGTTCTTATAAAAATAACAAAAATCAAAGAGATAAGTTTATTCCTTCAGTTATAGTTTCCAACTTCAAGGATCGATTTGAATTCTAAATACACTATTCCTGCGAAACGAATAATAACTTTTCACCTTTTAGTGCTCCATATTTTGCTTTGCTTGTTCGAAATACGATTTTATTTGTTTTCAGTCTGTCACGAGTCATGTAAAAGGTAATGACACAATGTAACAGGAGAATCTTTTTGCAAGATATTCTTTCGAGATATTAAGCTTGACAATTCATCTCTGTGACTAGAGTTAGGTCTTAAAATGCAGTGGCTTTCACATCAAATTATGCACTAAGTCAGAGTATATTCACTAACAATAACAGGAAATCAAAACACTCTCACATTATTCCCAAATCAAGATCCAGGCTGGCTAGCTTTGGGTATCTTGAGTGACTTAAATGTGCTCGTTAATCACGGTAGGCATTCATATACCGTTCCACATTAAATTCACAATAACACAAATGAGTAACATTGTTAATACTACCATTCATAGGAGTAATTTCCTCCAAAAACGGCCTCTAATAAGTAGTAATTCATCTACGAATCGTTTTTCGATAAAAACCTAACTAACTACACGAAAAAATTACACGGGTCGTTTCGCTCGCAGAGCTCTGGGCGAAATTCCCAGTTTGAGACTTCTCATGGCCAACGCTCGACTGAAATGTCGTGGAGTCGGACGACTAGAATCTCCAACCTCCTCTGACTCCAAGTTGGATAACATTACCAGAAGAACACCCAATACGAGAAATATGATGATGATTATTGTAAATGCGTGCAATCCTGTACCAGCCAACAATGACTCGAGATCTTTGAGTTGTTCTTGTGCTCCTTCGTGATCAGGACGAAGCTCAAGCGTATGCTGTAATTAAATAGATTAACAACTTACTTTTCATCCTAAAATCACAGATATCTTGAATTAATTTGAATGCATACTTTGAAATGAAGAAGAGCTTCGTTGTGATGGCCGTAGGCTTTTAGGATTTCCCCTAATGCAAAATGTTGAGCCCAAGCGTTTCTGTCAGGTGCTTGCAGCTCTAGAGATCTTCTTGCCAAGAACAAGGAATCATCAAGATACTGGAGCGTAAATAACAGTCTTGCCAAGTTTAGCAGGACCTAAGCAATATCAAGATTAGATATTGAAAACCATAAACACATTAGTTCCAACAGTATTCTATCGCTCGACGTCCACCCTATAGAAATGAATTTACAATAATTCACCTCTGGATTGTTGGGAGCCACAGCTAAGGCTCGACGAAAACATTCAATCGCTCGCAGAGTATGGCCTTTGATGCGATTGAAGTTTCCTATTTGGTTGTACAACTGTACTGAACTTGGTTTCTGTAAAGACAGACATAAACCAACATTTTGTTATACTCTCTTAATTTACTAATCGCAAGTCACTGTCATAAATGTAATACTAAATATGCTCATATATAATCTTGTATCTTGTCGACTTGTTCATAAATGTACCTCCTTCTTGTGCTTCCGCAGCTTCCTTTCCAAGACATTGAGATCCACTGTATCTTTCTTGCTACCTTTCCTCAAGAAACTCACAGCCACTTGAGGCTCCGGTATGTTGGGATGATTATGCCTGTTTGCGATCCCCATCAGTTGATCGTAGTACGTGAAGTTGGCTGGTTTTCCACATTCCAAAGGTTCTTGTAGTTCGTCACTAGACATATCCATTGGATTGACGTCGTCTCCGTTGGCATACGACAGAGCATCTCCATGTTGACCCATAGGACAACTCATACAATAAGTTTCCTTGCCGTTCTTCATCCAAGCCCCGGAATTCATAACCACCGTCGACGCCAATATCTGGAAGACGATATCATCTTCCTCGCGGTCCGCAAACCCTCCTCCACGCTTTAACTGATGCATTGTTGTTCGATTGGGTCGTTCTACTTTCTCGTCTTCAACAAAATTACACACATAAAAATTAACCATTATCTGTACTTGCAAACCACAATTTAAATCCAAAAACCACATACCCGCAGCAGACAATGGAGTTGGAACATTTTTCCCATCCTGAACAACAAGTCTCCAATGTGGAGATGATGATCTTGTGTTCGTATCGATAACATGAAGCGACAGAACATACAAAATGAGGTAGTACGAGTATACCGACCACCCCAACAAGTTATCGTGCCCAGACGGCATCTTTCACGTCCACCATGCGTCAAGTCTCTACAATCACGCCAAAACCAAACATTAATTCTTCATTTCATAACCATAATCAATTCTGTTCTTATCGTAACTCATTAATACAAACCTCTAATCTCCCTAAAACAGATAATAATAACAAAGGAACCTATTAAGAAGAGACTCACCTTCTTTAAACCTTCACTTCCTTAAACAACAAACACCTTGTACAGAAATGAAGACCTTGGTAGTCGCTTGCTTGGAGGCAATCACACCACTGTCCACCTCCACCTCAGTGAAATGTCGAAAACCAACGGGAGTTAAAGGAAGAGGAAAGTGTGTTTTGTTCTTTGAAAGTGTTCGTCGTTGTTGTTGTCGACTAAAACAAGAGAAGCCCCTGTCTTCATGTGACGATCCGTGCCTACCAACTTGCTGGTGTGTGTGTGTGTGTGTGTGTGTGCGAGATGCATTCAATAGTCAGCTTATATCTTTCCTCGTCTGCTTTCATTGAT